>JAVKPL010000044.1:0-143709 GCA_032173675.1 Gastrolobium villosum | reverse complement strand
GTTTTCAAGCATAGATAAATATCAAACTGCAAAGTCTGCAAAGAAACAACTCAGGAAGATCTGAAAGCAAAGTAAAAATATCGATGACTTACAATCCTCATCCATGCTATCCATTTCCTCTTCTGAATGAAATCTTTTCAGTATATCCAACATTTTATGTTTGGTTTGTTCATCAGGCTGCATTTGCTGAAGCTCCTGAACTACATTTTCTTGCATAAAGGATTCAATACAGCGAAGACTATGAGACTGTAAAAATACAACAAATAAAAAGAATCAAAATTCACAGCAGTTTATAAGAAACAAGGATCAAGATGATAGAACTAAGAACTGTATCAGAAATTAGGGAATAGCAGAAAGAAAATGTAGCAATTTAATAGAGTATACTCCTCCAACTCTGCTTTGATATATCCAGGGTTAAGAAGAGTAAGAATGGTATACAGTGGTACCTTCCTCAGGAATTCGAGAACCTGGTCTCTCCCTCCAAAAACTGGCAAAATAACCAAATCACCCTTAACATTCTCTACCTCTCTTTATATCTTAACTATCCTACTGCAGTTAGAGGTCTAACTAACAAACTCTAGTTATTTTAACCAAGGTAGTTAAAATCGAGTTTTTACCTAAAAACGGAAGGGGGATAAAAAATCGTAAAGCGTAAAATCGTAATAAAAAAAATCGTAAAAAAGTAAAAGCGCTTGGAATTTTGATAAAAACGTTTTGAATGAAATTTTTTTTCGTAAAAACGCAGTTTTAAAACGAGTTTTTAACTAACAGTGGCTGACCCAATTGGCTCCTTGGGCCAATCCTTTTGTCTTCTCAAATGTACTTTCCTAATCAGTGCCTGTTGCTAACACAAGATTCAGAGTATCTACAGAAAAAGCATGTAAGCAAAAGCAAAATTGCAAAATCAAACACATCCAATAAAAACATAACCAATTGCTAAAATAAAATCCATGTCAGAATATCTGTACCACACCACTCAACAAAGTAAAGTAGTCAAAGTAAATGCAGATGGAGATACATAGATACATGCACAGAAACAAGGTAGTGACACTACTAGAACAGTACCCTAACTTGATGGCCTCATCAAAGTATAGCTTCTAAAAATCGCAAACAATGTCAAATTTGAAATAATTATAATACATTCTTCAAACTTTGTTAAACACAACAGGTTAAGAAGAGAAAAACAAAATGCAACAGTAAACCAAAGTAAACATAATTTATCCTCTAAATAGCCATAATGTGCTAAACCTCAAAAGCATTAAGGGAAATTCCCAAATACTTAAACTAGTGTAAGCATACTCCCTCATTCAGTAAATGTTTTGCTCCAAAACATTTGTAGCATATATACTATTGAGTATTGACATGCCAGTGCCACATAACATAATGGAAAATCCAAAAGTTAGTAAATGGGGTAAGATCACACTCAGCTCTGAAACACAATATTTATCAAAATCTTATGTAACCGGCTAAAATCAACTTATAGGTAACTTTACTTACTTTGTAACATTGGAGGGAACAGTATCGTGAATTGCATCGAGGACATGTGTACTGGGAAAATTGCTTCTGACATCTGTCTTCGTATGAAAAGGAATAAAGGGAGTAGTTTGATCAGCACTCTTACTAAAAAATGAATCTTTAGGAAAAGAATCTCAAAAGAAAAATATTGGCCCTGTTTGAATACTATTTCTAAAAACAGTTTTTTGGTTTTCAGAACAAAAAAAATAAAAAACTTATTTGATAAGGCCTATTTTGTAAAATCAATTTTAAAATTATAAATGTTTTTATTTATTTTTAGAATCAAATTTAGAGAACATGTCTACGTTATTTTTGTTTTGTGTTTGAACCTTAAACTTTCAAAAAAAAAAACAAACACAAAAAACACCTGTTTCCATAACTATTCTACAAAACAATTTTAAGAACAAAAAAATCAGAACACAATCAAACAGATCCATTAATTTCAACTGCAAATGCAACTAGAGATAGAACTCAAAGCAAAGCCAATGATCCAAAACTTAAGGATATCTAGTCTTAGTTAACATATGTGATAAAGTTGGGGATTGAAAATCAAAATTCATCTGCATAAACATATTTATTGACAGAGCTACGAGTGCTTGTACATCTAAAAAGACTGCCTGGAAGTTAACTATCCATCTCCTGGTAAACCTCACAACTTATCTCGAGAGTAATCTGATTTTCTTTAAATAAATAGTGAAAGTGAAGTTTTATATTCAACCACTAAACTAAGTAACCACTAGTACAGTTTTTCATTAACAGCCCAGACCCAAAAGTTTGGTTGTAAAGAACCAGCATACATGACATAACATGCTGCATGACTCATTATCAAGGCTAAACTCTGAAAAACTTAACAAAAAACATGAGAAAATATGAGCTCATCAGTCCTCGTAACTTTCCCCCATAAGAATAGCTAAAAGAAAACAGATTTTTTTCCCTCTTCCAAAAGATGAGAATTATAAAATTATATAAATGAATACAAAACAAAAATGAGGAAACAATTTTTAATCCTAATCTCAGTATAATAAAAATCTTATATGTAAAAAGAAACCATCATAACTTCAAGATGAACATACACGTGGCATATTATTCCAGCAGGGTTCAGCGAGGAAGAAGAAGATTTGTCAGATGTAACTATAGTATCAGCCATAATCCAAACACCGGGACCAACAGGTTACTTTTCTTCGATTACCAGCAGCAATTTTCTCTTTGAGAAACCAGTGTTTAAGTTCCAAAAGGTTGGGTTTAGATGGCAAATTCAGGCATTTGGTTGTTCAGTAGATTCAGATAATTCTGACCCAATTCAATTAACTCGGCACCCTTTTACGCACAGGTCTTCATTCAGTTCGGATCAGTGTCTGCAATCGGCAAACGGCAATCACTCTCCAAGAAAAATCACAAAACAATCAGCATTCAACTAACTCATGTTGTCTATCTGCTCCCAGCAAGCCTGAAGCTTTTCAGTGGTTTGTGATTTTCACAAAGTCAGTGATTCAACCAATTACGTATAATTTGGACTTCTGCTAGAGTAGGGTCTTTCGTTATTCTTTTTATTTATTTCCTGAAAAAAATTCACAAATTACTTGGTTAAATTATCATGTACAACAACTATGAGTTCCACAAAACACACACTTGTCGAAGACCATCTGCAAACCCCTTTTTAGTAGTCGTAGCTGCAAGCAATAAAGTAACATAATAACATCATCATAAACATAAAAACATTTACGAAATTCTTATAGACCAAAATGCTTGTTCTGTTGTCCAAAATGCCACTACCAAAATCAAACTGAAGTTAATCATCACACAGCATACAGAGGGTGATGCAACTATACCCTTATTCAACAACTATACCCTTATTCAGGCTCGTGGCACTATTAGTGCGACAAAACTCCAAACACTTGTTCAACTCAACTAAAACATCTTTGAATGAACCAATACTTTGGGTTGGAGTTAACATTTCAACAAACAGATTGTGGGCAAAGAAAATAACCCCTAAACCCAAACCTTAGCATCAATCACCATTCCCATTAAGCAACACGAGAATAAGAGGAAATATGAATTCAACTGTACCTAGAAATGCAAACAGATCACAATGGAGACTGTAGTCGAACACTCCAGGTGGCTCAATCCAGAGAGCTCTTCCCCTTCGCCGTTTCAGACATTGAGGAAGCTAGCAAAGTCAGCTGTATACTAGAAACTTCAAGAGACCCAACGAAAAATGAGAAAATTGGGATTAAAATTACATATATATATGGACTTGCCACTTAAAAAAATTAAAAGCATTAAGTAAATTTTATTAATTACATATATACTAGAAACTTCAACAGACCCTACGTCATTTTGGTGTGTTTTTACATTATCTCTCCTCCATATTCTTTTTATTTCTATTTTTATAAATTAGAAAAATGACAAAACACACCAAAACAACATAGTTTAACTAAAAATGACATAAAGTTGTGTCATTTAAAATGACAAACACTAAATCCAAAATTAAAATGAAAGAACTGATGTGAAAGAATGCAGAATAAGGAAATTGAGTCATAAAGTGAGACCAGGATCAAATTGTGTTTGCTAGGGGTGTCAAAACTGATCGCACGACACGAATTTGACACGACACGAATACATTAATACCAACACAACATAACACGAATATATCAACACGAGCACGACACGAATTTTTATTCTTGTTAAAATCTTCAACACTGTCACGACACGGATTTTTTACAGGTTGACACGACACAACACAAATAATACGCAAAATAGGGATCAAAATGGTAATTGATAATTTTTTTAAAAAATTCGATCGAAATTAAAAAATTTAAAAAATAATAATAAAAAATTTAAAATAAAATAATAAAAAAAATACGGGTCAACCAAAACACGAATTTTCGTGTCGTGTCGCGGGTCGACCCGTGTGTCAAAACCTATATTGACACGTCTAGTGTTTGCGTTGATGTATTCTTATTCGTGTTAACTCATCTTTTTTATTTTATTTTTTTAATTTCAACCCATTTTTTAATTTTTTTTGTTAATTACCGTCTTGACCTCTATTTTGTGTGTTATTCATGTCGTGTTGTATCAATTCGCAAAAAATATGTGTCGTGTTAGTATTGAAGATTTTGATACGAATAAAAATTAGTGTCGTATTGTTCGTGTTGATGTATTCGTGTCGTGTCAACCTATTTTGACACCCTATGTGAGACGGGGAATATTTCGATTTGTTGGTTGACTAGATATTTTTTTATTGAGAAAATTTTTTTTTTTGAAATATGGTAAGAAACTTTTTGGGATAAATAACAAAAATGTGTTTTGTGGGCGAAATATTTTCCAAAAAATAGTTAATTTTATTGATGTTATATTTGATTGATTGTAAAATATTGATAAGAATTTGAACCGAAGTAATAAAATTACTCATTTTACAAATCAACTGATATATAGTATAAGGATATTTTTGTCTCAATGTGAAATTACGTTTTCATCTGGTGGGGAAAAAGAAATACCATAGGTTGAATGAAATTATTTTTTCTTACGCATAGTTGAAAACGGGAATAATAGAAAAAAAATTATTTCGGGATAATTTTATTATTATTCATACCAAATACGGTGGAAAAAAAAATCAACCCACATTCTCAATAATTATGTTTCATCTCTTTAAAGTTTTCTTGGGTGTCCTCCCCTTTTTTTAATAATTATGTTTCATCATTATATTTAATTTATATTATATAAAATGCAAATTTTATGAACACCTCATTGGGCAGTTATTTTGAATCAGATATATATGGATTTGCAACATGTTATATAAAGCCAAGTTATTTTTTCTAAAATTACATTGCATAATGCATTTTTTTCTTTTTTTTTTGGTATACAAATGCATTTTTTTTTCTAATTAGACGATTGATTTTTTAGTTTTAGTTTTATTTTTATTTATAGTTTAATAATAACACCAAAGTAAAAATAAACTTCTTACTAACAATATTTAAGTTACTTATAGAAATATACCTAATAAAATTACGGATAAAAAAATATAAAATTCAAATATTTTGTTGTATAATTACAGATCTAAAAATGAATTTAATTAACATTACACTAACAAGTCATTCATTTGATCAAAATTACTTTTTAAATATAAATCACTTTCCTACAAACTTACCAAGTCGATGTAAAATTAATTTTGTACGGTAGATTTAACAAATAAAAAAACCCTAATTTTTCTGTACCAAAAAAAAAAAAAAAAAAAAAAAACCCTAATTTAACACTCTAGGGTTACATTATAATACCCTATATATTCATTCAGCTAACAGAAGCGTTGCTATTTGACCAAAACCCTAGCGGCTCAGGAATCTGCATCTCATTTCCGTAAAAGGGTTTGGTTTTCTTGTTGATCGATTCTTCAACCATGGTAAGTTCCACCTATGACAATGGTGATGGCTATGGCTATGGGTTTGGATTCTCTGTGTTTGTGTTTGTGATTGTGATTGTGAGGAACTTGCATTGCAGGCAGATGTTGACGCCGATGTTGCTGTTGCTGGACTGCCGAAGAAGAGAACGTTCAAGAAATTCAGTTTCAAGGGCGTTGATTTGGATGCACTTCTTGACATGTCCACTGATGAGCTTGTCAAGCTCTTCTCTGCTCGTGCTCGTAGAAGGTAATGAATGGTCTTTTTCTTTTGATCTTAGGGGGTGTTTGGTAGGAGGGGAAAAAAATGCCTGGGAAAAGAGGGTAAGGAAAAGTATGTGGCCATGTTTGGTAGGAGGAAGAGTTAAAAGGGATAGGAGAAATTTTTTCATGTCTAGTTTTTTAACACATGAACCATCAGTGAAATTTTGCCATGGATTAGATGGAAAAAAAAGTTTTCTCTGCGGTGCTAAAATTTTACACAGCATCATTAAAATTCATCCAATTTTTTTGGAAAAATTTTGATCTACCGAACACTTTTTTAACTTACCCGACAAAAAATTCTTCCCATTATATTTAAAGCAAATTTATTTACCTGATAACAAAAAATTTCTCCTGTACCAAATGCCCCATTAGTGTTTTGTAATGTGGTGTGTTGTTAAAAAATTTGAATTGGTTTTTTTTTTTTTTTTTTTTTTTTTTTTTTTTTTTTCGTTTTGTTGTTTATGTTGGATTGTTGTGTATTGTAACAGGTTTCAGAGGGGTTTGACAAGGAAGCCAATGGCCCTCATTAAGAAGCTGCGCAAGGCGGTAATTGTTCTCAGCTTTTGTTCTCTTTTATGGTTTTTTTAAGTAAAATTTAGAATTGAACTTGTTAAATACTGGATAATTCATTGGGGGGTTAAAAGTTTTTTTTGCCTTTCTTCAATTTTACTTTTTGGAGAGGTTTTTGGTTTTTATGTTCATTAAGGTGGTTAAACATAGTCTAGTGTCTTGAAATGGCTCTGAATATATTTGGGAGGGTAATTCTTCAATAGAGTTTCTTATGGGTACAGTCTTGTTTAGTCTCATTTCAATGTATTTTTTATTGTGGAACATCGGTTAGTGAGAGTTGCATGAAACATATACTTCTTATATATATTTATTATCAAATTCGGTTTTGAATTGTTGGTGTCTGATTGAATGCAATTATGTTAGGGGACATCTTAAACTTCAGGCTGTGGCTGGAAACATGATTACTAGTTCTAAGGAAACGAGTCTGGTTCATATGTAATTAAGTTGAATAATTGTTCATTTTAGTTGTTATTTTGTGGATGAGCATAGTGTTGTGAAAGATGAAGGATGCAAATTGTTTGGGTATGAGCTAGCTAAGATTCCTGTTAGAGTAATATAAACTATTAAAAAGGCCCTCACTCAACATCTTAAGGTTTTAGGTTGAAGTGATTCTTTACATGGTATCAAAGTTTCCTTGACCACAAGGTTACGAGTTTGATCCTCACCGCTCCCCACTTGTGATATTAAACAAGCATTAGGTAAACCAAAAAAAATAAAATTGGGGCAATATCCACACTTAAAGTCCTAAGGACTCTTGCAGTGAGGTGTATTTTAGAGAACATTATAAATAATTAAAAAGGCCCTCACCCAACACTTTAAGGTTTTGGGTTGAAGTGGTTCTTTACGATTCCATATTGGTCTTGTCTTAAGGTTATTCTGTTTTTGGACTTCTGTGGATTTATGATGGATGGTTCAGTTTCTATTGAGCTTACATATTTAATAAAATCCACTACTGTAAATATGATTTGTTTTCGTACTAATTTACTGCCCTCTAGAAATGAAAAATTTTACTGTCTCAAATAATGAGATTAACTGCCTTGGATAAAAGCTAAGATCCAGAATTCTAATGTTAAAAAATTGTTCAATTCAACTACTACTGGCATTCTTCTATTAAAATGATTCGTACTTTTTTTTTTATCTTTTTTATCTATAAATTTGTACTCTTTTCTGATATCAAGTATGTTCTGGTGAAGTTTGGTCTGTTTGGAATGCATTATCATTATCTGCAACTTTTAAGGTAATGTTTAAGAATTCATTTCTGTCTAATAAGCCTCTATTTTGATTCTAGAAAAGGGAAGCTCCCCAGGGTGAGAAGCCAGAACCGGTCCGCACCCACCTCCGTAATATGATTATTGTACCCGAGATGATTGGCAGCATTATTGGAGTATACAATGGCAAGACTTTTAATCAGGTTGAAATCAAACCTGAGATGATTGGCCATTACCTGGCAGAGTTCTCAATTTCATACAAGCCAGTCAAGCATGGTAGACCTGGTATTGGTGCTACCCACTCGTCCAGGTTTATTCCTCTTAAGTGAGATTGTTCTTGGGAGTCCACATTTGTGTTATGCAGTGATTCAGAAGGAAACCCCAATGTTAATCAGATTTTGTTATACATTTTATTGCCCAATCAGTTATCTTTGTTTTGACTCTTGATTTATTAGGACTTAGTTCCATAATATTAACAGTTTGCTCTGGATTGCTAAAGTTTTTTTGTTATATTTTGTTCACCCGTTTTGTGCTACTGATGGTTCCGGAGTCATATGCACTAGAGTTTGTGCTACTGTGGTGTTCACATCATTGTAGTTTTTTAAAAACTTGAGGCTACGATGCATCAAATTCAAAATTGTCGTTTTGAAGATATTGGTGCTGGTGCTGGTATGCCCTTATTATAGGGGGAAGAAGATTGTGTTCGTAGATTCAAACCTTTTTGGTGTAATTGTAGCCAAAAGAAAGGAAACCAACCTAAGGTTTATTGGAAGAACGGAGCAGTATTATTAAACGCACCGAGACGCGGGTCGATCCGGGAACCGATAAACCGGTCATATAACTGGTCCGGTTGAAGCAACGGACCGGGTATGCATCGGAACCGGTGTGACCCGGCCCAACCCGGCCGGTTTTTATGAAGACCAGTGACCCGACCCAGTCACAAAAAAAAAATTCTAAATTTAAAAAAAAAAAAAACGTAACGGACATATTTGAATATTTCTTTACTTATTGACTTACATAAGTTATGTATTTACAATATTAATATTATCTCAATTATGTACTAGGCAAAAAAAAAAAAAATTGATTTATAGTTAGAGATATCATTTTCTGAACTTAAAATCTCGTATTACGATTATTATATTTTTGTTTGATCTTTTATTGAATAATAATGTGTTATTTATTATTTTTTATATTAAAATATTTGAAATTTTAATTATTTTTTATAGATATTTGAGTATGTTTATAATTTTTTAATATAAATTATAAAATTATATATAATGATCGGGTTATGTGGTTGAATCAGTGATCCTGGTTGAACCAGTGACCCAGTACTTTGACCGGATGAATGACCGGGCCGGTTTTAATAACATTAGAATGTTTTCATGTTTGGGTGCGGGGGAATCTTAACTAAAATGAAGTTTTTGGAATCTCCTTGAATCTCATCTATTGGGCATTGCAGTTTCTTATTCTTTATGATAATTTACTAATATATCCTGTAACTGTAAAATATCTTACTTTTTATGAATATGTTAATGCGCATGTAGAACTAGCAGGATGGTATTCTGGCAATGAACATCCAAGTTTTTGGGTGATAGGATAACCATACGATAAGTAAATCCCATTTATGATTCAGAACTGATAATAGAAAGGAGTTGCATTAGCATTGAATTAGGCTTTTTGGAGTATATTAAAATGGTGAGTTTAATTTTGATATTTTGTTTTTGTAAAAGAATTTTATAACACAATGATCGTGTTGTCATACTATTTAATTTAATGAGTTTAACAGCACGAGAGGGAACATGAGAGTATTTAAATTTCACATGAGATGTCAACTTTGTTAAATGATCTCACAACATGTATATTATTTGAAAATGATATTCATTTTTCCCCCACCAATAATACTCAAATCACATTTATGATATATTGGCATTATATTCATACTATTTGCAGAGTTGATTAATCTTCGGTTGAGTATTTTTCAGATAATTTGCCGCTAAAATAAATGTGGTTGAATTTGTCCATATTCACTCCAACCAAAATGGTCATAGAATTAAAATTTCGTACATATCATGAAAATGGGTCTCACATTAGTGGCAAAACCATCCTAACACTAAAAACTATGGGAGTTGATCCTTTCGTATGCTAATTAATATGATCATTTCTTGTGGGAGAATTATAACTAACAAAGGTGGATCAATGGTAGAAAGGGAAGAGAGAAAAAAATATAAGGATAACAAGTTACACAATTATCACCGCTGATTTTATTATCGATGGTTAATATACTCTCACATGATCATGTTAAATAACATATGAAGGGATCCATTTCCAAAAACTACAATATTTATTATAAATAGACTTCTTTCATTAGCACTTTCAAATCAAGTCCCTTACCCCATATTATTCATCCCTTAATGTCTTTGATTATACATTTTAATCTTTACTTACCTTAACTACAAAATTCGTATTCTTTGGCTATATAGCCTAATTCACAAAGATTACAGATACCTTTCATTGCGTCTATTATAATTTTCGACTCTAAATTCAGTTTTCTTAGAGAGAAACTCAAGGTTGGAGAGTACACAGCAAATTTGATACCTTAAACTCTACTCCATGCTGAATTTATGGGGCTAAGCTGACACTAGGTGTCACATTTAGTGACATTTTATTTGGTAGCTTAAACTTTTGGATAAAGATGATTATTATTCACACCTGTACTTGCAAACTTCAGAATTCATAATATATTGATTAACATTCTCCGCCATGGAGTTTATGTGATGTTAAATTTTCTCAATTCTCTATCAAACATCAATCAGCCAAAACAAAAAATTTCCGTTTGACTCTCTTTTTTTGACTCTTTTTTTTTTTTGGTAAGCAATTTTTGACTCTTTTTTCTTTTTTTTGGTGAAATTTTTTGACTCTTTTTTAACTCCATCATTTTTCAGTATCCATTTCTTAAAATATTATTTTTAGTTAAATAAAAATCATATTAATCTGACACATATTCTCCTTTAAAACATGACATGCTGTCATTTTTTAAGAGAACAGCATGTATCATTCTTATTTTTAAATTTAAAATTTAAATTATCTTTCGATTTAATTATGTTTATTTTATTTTTTAATTTTAAATAGATTTATTCCGATATTTATTATAAATTCTAGATAAATATAAAAGAATGTACTTGCCCCAGAAAAGTTAATTCTATTTTTTCTTGTAGGTAGCCATTATAATTGCATTTAATGTGGATTACAACTAGCACCATCGAATCCTTTTCGCGACTCTTCGTTTGTACACTTAATGTATTGGAAACTTCAAAGAGCATTAAAAGTACAAAAAGTGCACGAATGTGAAGAGAATACCAAGAATTCAAGTAGTGGAACATTTATGAATGAAGTTAATTTGGACATACCCAAGAAAATTGGGAAGTTGAAAAGGTGATATGTGAATTGTAACTAACAATATTAATGGGTTTCCTTTCCTTTATAAAAAGGTAGACACAAGCCTTGTTATTTCATTATGAAGTATCTACTTAATTACTAGTATTATTCCTCTCAAAAATCTGTCTTTACTTTTAGGGTTTATCATCTATCATTTAACATGACCAGAAAAACTTTCCTATACTCACAACATTTTATGGGGCACGCAGCAAAAAAAAAAAAAAACTCTGGCTCGCAAAACGAATCTCTATAACATTACACAATCACTTTTCCTACAACATAACTCTCATAAAACCCTTACTTTTAAGCAAAAATGTGGTGGATTCCGATTCTCAGCTTCGTTTCTGCTTTTCTGGGTTTCGTTGTGCAGGTTGCAACGCACTTTTTTTGAAACGCAAATGCTGTAATCAGCGTAGTTATAGAGGATCCACAATGGTACTAAATAATACGTATTTTGGAGGGAAGAGTGCTTTGTTCGCTTGTTTAAGCTGAATACATAAAATGTGGATCCTCTTTTATGTTTCTATGTTCTTAATTGTCTCTTTTATGTAACTAGTATATTACCCGTGCGATGCACGGAGGAAAAAAAGATCAAATTTTTTGTCGTCTGTCGTGGTTGGTTAATCGCACTACAAATCTATATATATATATTCTAAAACAAAACCATTTGTTGGAAAGTTTGATGACGTGTCACGCTCTCCTTCAATCTCAACTTTGTGTTCACACTTAAAGAAATTTGAAGTTTCATGTTATAGTAACTTTTTAAATTATTTTTTAAGCTTAACATTTTAAAAAATCAATCGAAATCCGATTAAAAAAACACAATTAAATTAAATTCCCACTATCTCTTTATTGGAAGCTGCGAAAGTTGGAGGCTGCAACAATTTATTGAACCTTATTGGGAGGTGAAAAGTCTTTCAAAGTTGTGACTTATTTGAAAGTTGAAAAGTTTTTTAAAGTTGTGCATTATGGTACTTCTCAAATAATGCATTGAGTTTTTATATAAATAGGGAATTGTTGCTTCTTCTTTTATGTCTTGCCTGCATTTTTTGTTTCTCTCTGTTCATGTCTGCGTTAATTTTTTTTTTCTTTCTGTTCATGTGTGTAGGGATTGTTCTATTGGTATAATTTTCGGTTTCTTTATGAACAAACCCTATGAATTCGTTTTCATAAATTTTATACTGACACTGATTTATTCATTTTTTAGGTGGAAGGATTCATGATACTGTGAGAGTGGTTATTTACATATTCAACGTCTTCCACCTTCGATTGTTTCAATTCACGACTATCAAAAAGAGATATTTTTTCACCGTGCTAATTCATTCTTCTTCCACGGTGCAGTGAGGGGCTTTATGCTTCCAGAGTCACCTCTTCTAACGACACTCAACCTTTCGAAGAAAAGTTCCTCAATAGTAAATCCTTCATCACGTATTGCTTCTTATCTCTTTGTTCTTATTGTTCCATCCACCGATAAATCTTCACCACTAACCACGGTGTTCCCGTTCAATTACAAAATTTATTTATCTTTATCCTCCTTTCGCTTCTCTCTTATCAGTATCTCTGTTTTGTGCTTTTATTTTATTCAATTTAAATAAATACACAACAGTACCAAATCTTCCAAATCTTATTTCTTATTTAAAGAGGATGATGTAGCAAGCGTGTTATTGGTCTATTTTTTCAAATGGATCTTTGATGGAAAACATGGATTGAGAAGCGTGCACGTCATCTTCCATTCACCAACCGTGTTATTGGTCTATTTTATAATTTGTTGCATGATATTGGTGTCTTAGTATATAATATAAATTGAAAGAGAAAAAAAATATTTAAAAGTATGTATAATTAATACAAAAGAATTTTGATTTTAATTTTTAAAATTAGATATATTAGAAATAATTTAAACTTTCATTCTTTTGATATAAGAATGTAATTAACACAATTTCATATGTCATGAATGTGCACATACTTCTATACATGTTTCCTTTTATTTTTTGCATAGAAAATTGTTAAGCCTATTAATTTTTATTATGTCTATTGGGAGGAAAAATATTTAATACTTAAAATTTAAACTTTCTAAATTTGAATTTTGAACTTGAGAAGTGGGAAAAGTTTTAGCATTTAATGTTGCCCACTACTCTCTGCATGAGAAATTATTAAGCATATTAATGATAGTTATTATGTCTATTAGGCATAATTATTATACCTGTTAGAATTAATTATAAAACATGTTACAAAAAAAGAATTAATTATAAAACTGGAAAAAAGATATGTTTAAAATAAATTTAATTTTAATAAAAAATTATTATTTAAACAAAAAAATATTCAAGATTATAAAAATATACTTTAAAATAAAGTAAATTAAAATCTTAACTTAAAATAATGAGACAAAATGAAAAAAAAATATCGTTATAGAAGCTTTTTAAAAAATATTTAAGATAAATATTTTAAATGTATATATATATATATATATATATATGTATATAATATAAATTAAAAGAGAAAAAATTATTTTTTAAAAGTATGTATAATTAATACAAAAGAATTGGAATTTTAAATTTTAAAATTAAATATATGAGAAAGAAATTAAACTTTGATTCTTTTGATGTAAAATATATGAGAAAGAAATTAAACTTTTATTACTTGGAGAATGTGCATAGACTTCTATGCATGTTTCCCTTTATTTTTTGCATGGAAAATTGTTAAGTCTATTAATCTATTATTATGTCTATTGAGAGAGAAAAGATTTAATACTTAAAATCTAAACTTTTTAAATTTAAATTTTGAACTTGAGAGGTGGGAAAAGATTCAGCATTTAATATTGTCCACTACTTTTTGCATGTGAAATTATTAAACATATTAATGATAGTTATTATTATGTCTTTTGGGCTTAATTATTATACCTGTTAGAATTAATTATAAAACCAGAAAAAAGATATGTATAAAATAAGTTAAATTTTAATAAAAAATTATTAAATAAATGAAAAAAATATTTAAAATTATAAAAATATACTTTAAAATAAAGTAAATTAAATTCTTAACTTAAAATAATGATACAAAAAGGAAAACAAATTCCGTACAAGAAACTTTTTAAAAAATACTTAAGATAAATATTTTAAATATATATATATATATATATATATGTATATAATATAAATTAAAAGAGAAAAAAATTATTTTTTAAAAGTATGTATAATTAATAAAAAAGAA
Source organism: Gastrolobium villosum (assembly GCA_032173675.1). Classification (NCBI taxonomy): domain Eukaryota; kingdom Viridiplantae; phylum Streptophyta; class Magnoliopsida; order Fabales; family Fabaceae; genus Gastrolobium; species Gastrolobium villosum. The sequence goes on along the minus strand of JAVKPL010000044.1, from coordinate 129,120 downwards.
TTGGAATTTTAAATTTAAAAATTAAATATATTAGAAAGAAATTAAACTTTCATTCTTTTGATGTAAGAGAGTAGCTAACACAATTTCCTATGTCGTAAATGATTACCTATAAACTATTACTTGGAGAGTGTACATGAAGCATGGACTTCTATGCATGTTTCCCACTACTTTATACTTTCTACATAGAAAATTATTAAACCTAATAATAATATTTATTATTATGTCTATTGGGTGAGAAAATATTTAAACTTTAAATTTTTTAAATTTGAATTTTAAACTTTATAGGTGGGAAAAGATTCAGCATTTAATATTTTCCATGACTTTCTGCATGAGAAATTATTAAGCATATCAATAATTTTTATTATTATGTCTATTGGGCATTTTGTTAGAATATGTATTTTGCTTTTCTTATTTTATTTTCTTCGGTAATCATTTTTTGAACAATGAATAAGCATCGGGAGTTGGCCAACTGGCAACTATAGTGGATTGGCTTCATGCATGTTTTCTATCAATGGCTGCACAACATTTGATGTTGAAAACAATTGCCTTTAAACGACCTGACTCAAATTACTATGACATCTATTTCCAAAAAGATCTAAATTTTAGTGGTGAATACGAATAGTTGTAATATCAAGAATGAAATTATCAATGCAGACAATAGAACAAAATTTTTAAATACAATTTTAGATTTAGAAATACAGTTATTTTACACTACAACAAAATTGTTTTTTAGCCACGGCAAAAACCGTGGCTAAATATGATAAAACCCGTGTCTAAATAAGTTCTCCACTGTTTTAAAAACCGTGGCTAAAGAAGGCGTTGCATTATTTTAACCACGGTAATTTTTGCATTTAAGCACGGTTTATATGAGTGTGGTAACATTTATTTAGCCACGGTTTAAGTTATATTAGCCACGTTTTATTCGTGACTAAACGATTTGGATCTCAATGATGAAAATTTTTATTTTGCCATAGACAGAACCGTGGCTAATTATAAGGAATTTTTTTAAAAAAAAAATATTACAAATTTTCCCAATCATATAAAAAACAAATAATAAAAATTATATTTGATACAAGATTCAAAAACCAAATTAAGGGGGATAATCAAATAAAATGGAGTACACAATTTAACACAATACATTTTTTTCCTGTTCATAGGAGTAAATCATGTTTTTTTTACACAATTTCTCGAAATTCATATTTTTTTCCATTTCATATATAAGCTGAAGGAGTTTCCTTTACAAAAAAAAAGAGCTAATCAAGTTTTCTACTTATATCATTTAACCGAAATAATTGGCAAATAAAGTTAAATAAGTTTGTGATTGTGAATTTTCAAATGAAAAAGTACATCAAGCCGCAGAATTAGCAGATGCTGAAGCACAAACTGAATTATCATGACTACTGGCCCAGTTGATCCCACAAGAAAAGCACGAAGTTGAGTTGCAAAGCAATCAAGCCGTGACTTGCTAATACCACTCAACTCAGCAATGGATGGTTTCCTCCTGAGCAAACCTTCATCTGATTTATTGGAAAATTAGTTTGATAAATAAAATATATCGATCATAAAAAATATATTCAAGACACTACCAAAATAAAGGAGAGACTAGGAAGAATGCAGACAATCTTCATATCTAATACCAAGCCATACTAATTTTCCCTCCAGTATACATACCTAAAATAAGGGTCTATAAAATTCCTGCTAGACGTTGAGAAATATTGGTGTATCTTTCAGGGAACAAGTATTTCTATTTAATAATTTCTAATACAATACTAAACATGAATCAGTTCTGGGTACAAAGCCACATTGGCTTCCAACTGCAAAATCATAATTGATGAACAGAAGGCAGATTAAAGAGACAGAATTACAGCCACATTAAAAAATCAGTCTAAATGATCTAATCAGCATGTTGAACCCTTTCCACCATTTTAAATACAGATTTCGACCTCATTTTTTTTATTATTTAAGCAAACCACGGTGCATAAGGCTCCCGACTTGCGAGGGTAGGAATGAGGGTCAATTTTACACAGTCTTACCATTGCATTTTTGCAAAGAAGTTGTTTCCAAAACTCAAACCCATTATCTATGCATATGCAATCATATTGATGGGGGAAAAAATTGGGAGGGGAGTCAAGAAAACATGTTTGGCATCTCATTGTAAAAGCACATAACATGCAGTATGAAATACACAGCAAGGCACATTATACAGATATGCAAATAAATGCCATATTGCTTGATTGTACGTAACCTAGTCAATGTGTTGTTTTTCCCCACATAAACTGCTTCAAACCTATAGAGATCTGAAAATCTGAACAGCAACAATACATATAATATAGGATAATTAAACTACCTTTACTTCCTCTTAATTCAGAGATCTTAATAGAATACGCCCAGTTACCTACAAGTCAAAAGACATTTTTACTTGGAAGAATGAACATATTACCATCAATAAACTAAACTACAGACTCCATTAGTTACTACCTAACATTCAACAAACTACACAGTTTAGTGAGATTATATCACAAGTATGGCAAGAAAAATAAACAGTATAAAACCACAAGGATTTTCACATATTGCTGCAGACAGCTAAACAGAAGTAATGGGAAGCAAAATTACAATAGTATATATGTTAGTCCACATATAGCAGACAAGTATATGCTATTTCAACCTTAAGAATAACAATGTCGCAAAGCAAAATGCATGAGTAATCGACTATACCAAGTAGAAAATCAGTTCCACAATTATGAATAAGCCATATAACCGCTATAAATGGAACTATACAAAACATGAAAGTATACGTGTACATATATATACATGCACGTATAAATTAAATTTAAATGCCAAGTAACAAGTCTACAAGGAAACCAAAATTCTTAAGCCTTAACTTCTAAAAATTAAAAGGAATCAATAAAAAAAAAATCAAAATATACTATAGATGGAGCTGCACAAGTATCTTAGTGGTTGCTGGACCACTGGTAGGCGGTACAAATGAACTAATTAGGCAACTGTTTTCAAAAAAACTAAACCTATCAATAAGACCCACTCTTGTCAGCCAACTTGTTTGGCCCAAATGATAATAGGTACAGGCCATATATTTACAGACCCTACAAAGCAGACCTATTTCTGACCTACCTTTTTCTTCCAGAACCAGAAGTTCCAGAACAGAACTGAATCTCCTAGTCACAATACATAGAAGGTCAAAAATGATGGAAGGAAGCATGCAGCCTTATTACAGATAAGGTGGAAACAGAGTAAAAGTGATCTGACATGATCACATTCAATTTGAGAAAATAAATAACCACATATCAAAAATAAAAACTCATATCAAATGGCTGGATATATCCAAGTACTTAGATAAGATCTGTTATAAATTATAATTAGAATATTCTTTGATAACTTCTTTCAAAAGCTTGTCATGATCTGAGGCTTATAAATTATAATTACAAGCATGTTAAAATACTGAAAAGAAATACTAATCCTAATGAGACTTACAGGTAAGCAATTTTAACTCATTGATCCAAGCATGTTCTTAATAGAGTTAAATATAGGATAAAGTTCAATCCCTCCAACCAGGAAATTATCCAATCTGAATGTGTTAGTTGTATCATACAGTCCATCTCACAATATAGTTATATACTGAAAACCAACATTAATTCCACCACCCTTCAAGGATGCAGAGGTTGTATTGATCCAATTAGGGATTGAAGCCTCATCATCATTCATATGCAACCCATCTTTCTTCCTTGGGTGAAACTGAATATTGTAAAGGGAAAAATTCAATGCCATGATTTCATTGCTATAATGCTATCTATCTTCCTACAATGAATACAAAATCAAGTTTGAGCCCAAATGAAACACAAACAAGAATGGTAAGACACCGCATTCTATCAAATTGAGGTATAGGGAACCTATAAGTGATCAAGGTGTTTGAATCATGCAGCCCGTCATCATACCAAATTAAAAAAAAACCTCTTCTCCTATGGCTCAATGAAGGTATTTTACTAATTCCTCACCCTATAGTATGTAGAATATTCATTGCAATGAATATTATTTGACATTATATTGAAGACTACTAGTTACACATTATTACATACGTTCTCTTTTTCAATATTATCTTTATTATTGGGTGAAATCCCATGTTCATATATGACTCCATTAATAAAGTGTTAATCGAGTTATATACCTTAGTCATCTCTTTTAGTTTCTTCAAGAGTTCTCTACATAGGATTCTCTATTATTTAGCATTTACCAATTGATTGATCATCCATTTCATATTATATTTTGCTGTATAAATAGAAGGGGCAGAAAAGACAACATCATAGCTGCAACTTTTATTGTACCCATTTAATCATATATATCCATATACAAACGCACACATATAGTTACTATTTTCACCAAAAGTGGAAACTTTATTCACACATACCTGCAAGCTAAAACGTCATTCTCAGTATACAAGATCCTGGTCACTGATGGAGCAGGTGAGTCAGAAAATGCTGAGAGCTCATCAATCTAAGAACAAAGTACAGTTCAAAATGTCAAAAAACAATATCACAGCCCAGAAACAAAAAGCATGCCAAACTTCTGTCATAGGTATTGAAAAACAAAAATAGTAACAATTTTTACTTTGAATGAATGTAGGCCAAATGAAACAAAAATAGTAACAATCTAAGGAAGCTATCCTTGTTGGATCTTGCGAGCGAGCGAGGATCTCAATAAAAAATCAGTGTTTCTAAAAAATCCAATCAATGTTATAACAGAAAAGCAGACGCAAAATAAAAAATCAGTTTCCAAAAAGTTTACCAGATCAATCCCAATAGTGTCATGAATACAAATCCCAATGTTTCAAAGAACACATTGCAAATTATTCCAATGCCACTGTCACTTACGCTAGATCTGTAATATAAGTTAGCCGTTAAACATACTTCCGAAAACAGATACAACACTCTTGAACTATCCGTTACTATTTTGGGTTTTCCTTTATATTTCTCTACTCTAACAAGTTGCTAAAGAACTCAAGCTGTTTCCTTTTTCCAAGGTGAATGCATTTTCAAAACTCCTATAGAACATTTTAAGGCAATATTAGAATGGAAGCGCACATACCTACTGAGATCAAGCAATTCCATATTTGGACAGCTTGAGGCAATTTCAGCAACAGATGCATCAGGAATTTCAGATCCAAGAACAAGTGACAGCTGTCGCAGCCCCATAATTAATGGTATTAACAAAATTTCATCAAGCTTATCACTCAAGCAAATGTTGCAGCATTTTAAAATTAATTATAGCAACCAAAAAAACACCATTACCAAAAATAAAAAAATAAAATAAAAAACACAAGAGAAGCAAGTATTTTATTGTGAAACTTTCAAAAGCGAAACAGGTAGTTATCTACATTGTAAGAAGCATTCTCAGCAATTCCACACAGTTAAATGCACCAATTCACCATTCTAAAGTCAAAATACAACAAAATATAACCCCGCCATTCCATTCTCAAGTGCTAACACGCTTTCAATCAATAACGTTCAAGCAAAATGCAACGCAAGAACCCCTTAGAGAATTAGAACCACTTCTCAATTCACAAAGGTAATGGTAGATATAATTGGAAATAACATGAATCCGAGTGTCGTCAATGCATCAAATTGAAAGGGGAAATTAAAAAAAAAAAAAAATTCAAAGATTCTCTTCTCAAAAGGAACAAGCTGAATATCAGCACTACTGAAAACCTAACTAGAGCTACAGAGCACAAGAACCAAACCCTGTTTGAATCTAAAACAGAGAGGAAACAAAAAGGCTAAATTAGGTAGTGGCTCGTGAAAAAAAAAAAATAACCATATCTAAGAGTCATAGTCAGCACCAGCGCCCTTGGAAGAGGTTCCAGCTTTCATACGGAGTAACAGATTGTGAATATTAGGCATCACACCACTGAAAATAAAAAATTAAAAAGAAAAATCAAGAAAATAAAGACAAATTACAATCAAAACCTTCTGTGAGATTCGGATTCAAAAACCTTTTGATGAAATTGAATGTGTGGAAGGACGCAAAGAATGGAATGAAAACCTAGAAATCCATCCAAGCAAAAGCATTTGGCACAAGAAAATTAGTGACATAACCAAATCTAGGGATGAAATCACAATGCGTACAATTTAATAGAAAAAAATTTAGCTATTAAAATTATTTGAAATATACCTGATTTTTGAATTGACTTCAATCTATATTGGCTAAGTACTCGAGCAGAATGAGGCGAGCATCGTTGAGCTTCTCAGCAACGAGGACGGTGGGCTTGGCACCGAGAGGACAGACACAACAACGATGTGAGCGAAGGGAGAAAGAAAAGGCATAGAGAAGGAACTTGGAGGAGAGAGAGATAGAGGAAAAGGTCATTCAAAAAGAAGAAGAGAATCGAGCAATTTGTAGTAACGGAGTGGGCCAAAACCCTAAGGGAGAAGGGTGAGAAGTGAGAACACGAAAAAATGTAGAACTAAGTAGCCTTCTGCGTAGCAAAAGTTGAGAATTTGGAACTGTGGCTAAAGTAGCATGGCTAAATGCCTTATTTCTTGTAGTGTTATGCACATAATCAAAACTTGCATATTTAAAGCACCTATTTTTTAACCCGTTAGAAAAAATTATAATCATAATAAAGGGAGATAATTTCTCATATTGTTGGAAAAATTATTTTTCCTGTTATACATAGATCAATTTACGTGTTTTGATATTTTTTTATATTTAGTTTTCTAACGGTTGGACCCATCCGTAGAAAAATTTCTCCGCTTATATTATAGGAAAAGATCAAAGCACTTATACTAATACTTTCATATGAGAAATTATAAATAAGAGATATTTAATAGACGATATTTTAAAGATGATTTTGAACGAAAATGACAAGGATAGACCCTAATCCGATTGCAGAGTTATGAATACGAGGTATTAAAAATGAAAAAATTAAAATGCATGGCACGCTTTTTTAAGTATTATGTCAAATATTTGGACAATTATTAGTGGCAGACAGCTCATTTATTATCCCATTATTTTCTACATTGGTAATTGTTAACCATACCAATGCTACATAAAAAAACTATTTTGTTAAAAATTAATAATTAAAAAAATGAAAATATTTTGTAAAAAAATGCAAATATTTTAAATTAAATAAGGGAAAAACTACTCTCCATTCGTGGGAGAGTAGGTTATAATTATGTGGGTCCCACTATAAGATTGTGAGAGTAACAGGAGATAATCTCTCTTATGTAGCTGTAGATTAATAAAGCCCATTAAATGAATATAAAATAAAAACAAAAATTGGAAATAAATAAAATGAAAAATTATATAAACAATTTTTTGTGGCAAACAACTCATTTAATATCCCACTCCTTTCTGTATTGGAATTTCCAAATTAATAATAACTCATTGCTTTCTGAAATATTTATTTTAAATTTCGGATTTCATTTAAATTTCAATTTTGAATTTGAATTTTAAACTTTGTAGTGGTGGGAAAACATTTTGACAATTATTGGTGGCAGACAACTCATTTATTATTCCATTACTTTCTACATGAGTAATTGTTAAGCATATCAACGATGCATAAAAAAACTACTTTGTTAAAAAATAATCATTAAAAAAATGAATTTCAAACAAAAGAATTAAAAGAGAAAAAATTATATAAAAAGAGTATAATTAATACAAAAGAATTTAAATTTTAAATTTAAATAAAATTAAAATGACCTCTCTCATTCTGTAAAAAAACAAATTATAAAAATTTATTCACTATAAAAATAAAATTTTTAATTTAGTATGCTAGAAAGAAATTAAGATTTCAATTTTTTATTGAAAGAGTATAATTAACACGGAAAAAACATGTCATGAATGAAAAACTAAAAGCTATTATTTGGAGAAAGTACTCAACCTTCTATGGATATTTTTCACTATTTTTTGTATGAAAATTTATTATGTCTATTAATAATATTTACTATTGGGTGAGAAAATATTTAATATTTAAAATTTAAACTTTTTAATTTGAATTTTGAACTTGATAGGTGGGAAAATAGTTGAACATTTAATATTTTTGTAGTGGGAAAAAGTTATATACAATAAATTTGAATTTAATATAAAATTATAGATTAAACGAAAAATGTATTTAAGATTATAAAAATATATTTATAGTTGATAACAAAAAATTTAAATTTTATAGTGAAAAAAAAAATTAAAATTGGGTGTCAGCTATATTAATATCTCACTACTTTTTGCGTAGGTGATTGTTAAGCCTATTAATAATACCACAACTTTGTGCATCGGAGTTTGTTAAGCCTATTAATAATATTTATTATTATATAATTAAACGTGCTGGTCTGCCCGCCCCGCCTGCCAACACGTTACTAATAATTATTTATTAGTATTTTTTCAATATAATTGTAATAAATGAAAGTTCACCTCTAAGATAAAATATAAAAACCTAAATGTGACTATAAGAACCTTTTTTTGTGACTAAATATAAAAATATATTGCATGCTAAAAGTTTGTGGTAAACTAGGCTCGGCCCGAAGGGCCGGCCCACCAACACATTTTTATAATGAAATTAAAATATCATCATTCTTCTTTTATAATTAAATTCTTTAATCTTATTTTAATTTATATAAATACAAATTTGAAAAATACAAAACACTAATGACACAAAGTATTAATAAAAATAAATATTTACATAAAATGATGATAGTTAAAGGTTAAAAAATGGGCTTGGCCCAGAGGACCTGCCCGCCCCGCCTGCCAACACGTTTTAATAATTAAATAAAATTCCACTATTCTTTGTTTATAATTAAATTCCTAATTCAGATTTCAATTTTTGTCAAATACAAATTTATAAAATTTAAAATACTAACGAAGCAAATCCTTGCAAAAAAAAATTATTTATTATTATTTTGTAAATCTAATTGTAATAAATGAAAGTTCATCTCTGAGATAAAATATAAAAACTTAGACGCAACTATAAGAGCCTTTTTTTGTGGATAAACATAAAAATCTATTACATACTAATAGTTAGATGTGGCAAACTGGGCTCGGCCTGGAGGGCCGGCCTACCAACACATTTTTATAATTAAATTAAAATTTCATCATTTTTCTATTATAATTGAATTGCTAAATCTGATTTGAAATTTTGTAAATACAAATTTATAAAATTTCAAATACAAACGACACAAATCCTTGCAAAAATAATTATTTATAATATTTTTTAAATCTGATTGTGATAAATGAAAGTTCATGTCAGAGATAAAATATAAAAACCTAAATGTGACTATAAGAACCTTTTTTTATGGACAAATGTAAAAATATATTGCATGCTGAAAGTTAGAGGTTGCAAATTGGGCTCGGCCCGAACGGCCGAACCACCAACACATTTTTATAATGAAATTAGAATTTCATCCTTCTTCTTTTATAATTAAATTCTTAATCTAATTTAATTTTTGTAAATACAAATTTGTGAAATACAAAACTCTTATGACACAAAACCTTGCAAAAAAATAATTATTTACGTAAAATGCTGATAGTTAAAGGTTAAAAACTGAGCTTGGCCCAGAGGGCCTGCCCGCCCCACCTGCCAACACGTTTTAATAATTAAATTAAAATTCCACTATTTTTCTTTTATAATTAAATTCATAATTCATATTTTAATTTTTGTAAATACAAATTTATAAAATTCCCAATAGTTATGACACAAATCCTTGCTAAAAATAATTATTTATTATTATTTTGTAAATCTCATTGTAATAAACGAAATCTCATCTCTGAGATAAAATTAAATAGCCTAGATGCAATTATAAGAGCCTTTTGTGGATAAATACAAAAACCTATTACATGCTAATAGTTAAAGGTGGCAAACTAGACTCGGCCCGGAGGGCTGGCCCACCAACACATTTTTATAATTAAATTAAAATTTCATCATTCTTCTTTTATAATTGAAATTCTAAATTAGCTTACCAAAAAAAAAAATTTCCTAAATCTTATTTTAATTTTTGTAAATATGAATTTATAAAATTCAAAATACTAATAACACAAATCCTTGAAAAAAATAATTATTTACATAAAATGCTGATTATTAAAGGTTGCAAACTGGACTTGGCCCAGAGGGCTTGCCCGCCCCACCTGCCAACACGTTTTAATAATTAAATTAAAATTTCACTATTCTTCTTTTATAATTAAATTCCTAATTCAGATTTCAATATTTGTAAATATTAATTTAGAAAATTCCAAATACAAACGACACAAATTCTTATAAAAAAATAATTATTTATTATTAATTTGTAAAACTAATTGAAATAAATGAAAGTTCATCCAAGAGATAAAATATAAAATCCTAGATGCAATTAAAAGAGCCTTTTTTGTGAATAAATATAAAAACTTTTTACATGCTAATAGTTAGAGGTGGCAAACTGGATTCGGCCCACCAACACATTTTTATAATTAAATTAAAATTTCATCATTTTTTTATAATTAAATTCCTACATTTGATTTTATTTTTTGTAAATTCAATTTTGTAAAATTTCAAATACAAACGACGCAAATCTTTCCAAAAAATAATTATTTATTATTATTTTTTAAATCTGATTGTAATAAACAAAAATCCATCTCTGAGATAAAATATAAAAACGTAAATGTGAATATTAGAATCTTTTTTGTGGATAAATATAAAAACCTATTGCATGCTGATAGTTAGATGGGGCAAACCGGGCTCAGCTCGGAGGGCCGGCCCACCAACACTATTTTGTAATGAAATTAAAATTTCATCTTTCTTCATTTATAATTAAAGTCCTAAATCTGATTTTAATTTTTATAAATACAAATTTATAAAATTCCAAATACTAACGACACAAATCCTTGCAACAAAATAATTATTTATTATTATTATAATAATTGAAAGTTCATGTGTGAGATAAAATATAAAAATCTTGACGCAACTATAAGAACCTTTTTTTGGAGATAAATATAAAAACCTATTACATGCTGGTATATAATGCTGACAATTAGAGGTTAAGTGGAATCGGTCCGGAGGACTGGCCCGCCAATATTTTTTTGTAATTAAATTAAAGATTTTCTCTTTCTTCTTTTATATTAAACATAATAACTCAGAAACCTGCCAACTCTATATGTACAAAAAGTTGGAGTTAGGTTGCTAACAGTATTGATTTAAATAAAATGCAGAAATATATTTTCATGATTTGCATTAACTTTTACGAGAAAGACAAACATATTTCTTTTTTTTTCCCATGCATCGCACGAGTTATACTTAATCTTGAAGGAGTTTTTTTATGTAGGTGTTGATTTGGAACATTCTCCAAGAGAACTTAACGTTCTTAAAGAAGAATCCATATTATTTAAGGTCAACGTAAAAAAACAGTTTGGAGTCATATAATGAGTCAAAATATCAAGTTTCAAGTGTTTGAAACAGCGAAGCTATTGTCACCTCATTCTTTAAGTCTTTGGTGGACCCAAATGTATAGGTACAAGCTGATCTTTTAATTCCATATTTGCTTGATCTATTTGTTACCTTGATTTTATTGGCGGCTGTTGTAATTAGCAATAAGTTATATGCATTTTTCTTAGCCATCCTCATTTTAACGGTCTACTATGTCATATTTAATTTTTACATAACTCATCGAGTAGATAACTATATTTGATTTGCATAATGTTGATCACTCTGGATAGCAGATTTTTGTTTATGGTTGATATTTGCAAAGTTCTGTGTCAATGTTATAATTTTTCTGCCTCAAATATAGAACAAGATTGCAACACAATTTTTTGTAAGTATAAGATTTGTAATGCGATTAACCAACCACGACGGACGACAAAAAATTTGATCTTTTTTTCCTCCGTGCATCGCACGGATAATATATTAGTATATATAGATGAATGAACTATGAATGAAAGCGTCAGCTTCTTTTGATTTGTGTCTGTTTTTTGCTATCCCTTTCTCCTTGTTTTTTTTTATCCCTTTGTTCAAAAGGAAAATGAATTTTACTTGCATGGATAACCTCAATATTCAGGACATGATGATTATCAAAATTAAATATAATAATATATGAATACCTTTAATTATATATACACACACGTGTGTGTACACACTCGTTGTGTTATATAAGGATCCTCACATAGAGCTTTCAAGGTTAAGGCCTTCCAAACTGGAGTATTTTTATAGGGTTCGCATCTCTTCTATTGCGATAAAATTTGGGAGTTTGCAGCTGACCCAAAAACTTGGTGGGTCCACCATTTAAAAAAAGAAGAAGATAAAATCAAAGAAAAAATGGCAATGAGTGTATGGCGGTAGAAGATCACTTCTTCATTCATAGCAGAAGTGATTTCCCCGTTTTTATATCTTTCATTAGCATTTTACAAATAAGTTATTTACTCTCGATTATTTATCCGCGGCATTTAGTAGAGGAGAATTTCTTTTATTCGGGAATCTTGACTTTCAGAAATATGACAAAAATATTCAGTTTATGATAATATTTGAAAATTAAAAATTTAGAAAAATTTAATTTTCCGAGAATCTGGTAGAATAGCTCATACCAAACACCCCTAATTCTTTGTGCATCTTATTCTTTACTTACCTTACACGTATGGAGTTCATATTCTTGGGCTATAGCACAAATTGCTAAGATTAGGGGCAATTGTCGTAATTGTTTTAAAAATTCTTTATAACTTAAACCTAGGAAATATTAAAAATAAATAGCGAATTGCTTTTAAAACATTGATTAAGAATTACGAGGTAGAGAGCTGCTCTTATAATATGTCTCACAATGCTAAAACTGAATTGGTCCGGTGAATTAATAGGTATATTCGAAAAAGAAATACAAATATTATTAAAGGACCAGTTAAATGATTTTCATTTCTTACCCTCCCAATATGACGGAAAAATTTAATATGTTCCAGGCCCACCACTTATTCGATGGTCATTTTTCTATAAATAGAAATTTTATTTTGATTTATATCCCTCTTTTTTTGAATTTTTTCCCCTCCATCCCTCTTTTCTTCTATTTTTGGAAATAATCACCGTGGTCCAACCCCACAAAATACCTTCTCCAATATGACATGCACTAAGCAGTACTTGGAGCCCTTTTGGATGAGCTTTTTTCTTCTTCAAAAGCTGTTTTTTTTTCAAGAAAAAAAAGCACTTCTTATTTTTAGTTCGTCTGGATGTCTGCTTTTAAAAAAGCAGAAGTCACAAAAAAAAGCCAAAAACCTACTTTTTCAGAAGTTAAAAATTTTAGCTTCTCAAAAAAGCAGAAGTCAAAAGCCAAATATTTTTTTTCAAAAATCAAATATTTTTCTAAAATTCTAAATAGTTGTAGCTTTTATAAAAAGTACTTTTAAAATAAGGAAGTCATAAAAGGACTTTTCTTAAAAGTCAATACAAACGAGCCCTTGATCACTCTCTCGGGCAACTTCTCTAATCTCTCAATCGCATGTAATTACTAAGTGGAAAATTTTTCAATACTATGGAGGTACCGAATTCAGTACACTCGTTTATTAAAATGAGTTTTTTCTTCTTCTCCATTTAACTCTTTTTCTTTTTATATATTCTTCTCTATGTCTCAAAAATTTTCTTTATTTAGTTAGGGTGTAGATACTTCTCCTACTAAACATTGTATGACACCGTCAATTTACATGCAAAACTACCCACTACATCTATATATTATTAAGGAGCTTCTTCCGTTATCTCAGCGACATTGCATTCTACTCCGCATACCCAGCCTATGCATTCATCATTCCATAGGCTTTGGACCTCTTTGTTGTGATGTATTCCGTTATCTCAGTGAGATTGCATTTACTCCGCATAGCCGGCCTATGCATTCATCATTCCATACACTCTGTTTGGTGTGATATATAAGATTTGATAGTATAAATTTATATTATAAGTTATGATATTTTTAGTTTTTTTGTGTGACCATCGTATAATATAAACTTATAATATAAACTTAATACATGAAAATGATATATAACTTAATCAGACTTAGGAGGGTAGGATTAGACCTGACAAGGGATTGATGTATTAACCAATGAAATTCTCAATAATTAATATATTATTTTAAAATTAATATAATATAATAAAAAATAATTTTTCAATATATTTTTTTAAGGGTAAAGTGTGTATCATTTTAAAGGAGGTAAAGTTGTGTCATTTTAAGAGAGAGAAAGAGATAGATAAAGGAAGAGAGAGGGTTGACAAAAAAAAATAAAGGTGTAGGTCCCGCCTCTTTATGAGAGTAAAAGGATATAAGTTGTGCCATTTAAAAGGACAAACACTTTTTCCTTTTTTTAAATATTGGAGATTTCTTTTTTATAAAAAGAGATAGGTTATACTTACAACCTCTTACAACCATATCTTAACATTGTTGATTTCCGTCAATCAACTGTTATGATTTTCGCAAATTAAATTCATTAATTAATTATTAATTCACAATAAATTATAACCGTTGATTGACAGAAATCAACGGGGTTAAGATATGATTGTAAGGGATTGTAAAACAAAAGGTTGTAAGTATAACTTTCCTCTTGTAAAAGTTAATATATTTTTTGGACACACTGATCAACAAATTTCTATAAAAATTAATATCATATGATATATTTGAAAAAATTATATAAATTCATTATTAAAAGTTATTTTTGTCAAAAATATTTATTTTTATCCTGTCTAGTATTATACATTGTTTTACCAAATCTTATACAATATCATATAAACATTAGATAATATTAAAATTTAATCAAACTTTATCCTATACTATATACCAAAGATGCCCTTTAAACTTTATACTAACGATACCAGACCAATCCATATTCAACCTTAGAGCATTCCCTATTAACACCTACATTACCCCCTTAATTTATTACTTTCTTTTAACGTGATTAAATGCATTAAATGAAGAGTTAAATGCTTTGTCCACAAAACAAAAATTAACGTTGTGATACTTAATGCATTCTTAAACTTAAAAAGCTTATTATTACAAGTGGACATAAAGCCGACGATAATAATAGTTTTACAATGATAGAAAATGTTGCTTTTTATATCTTGGACATTAAATAAGATACTGATAGTGAGATGTTCTTGCACACTATTATATAATAATAATAATCGAGTGATTAAAAAAATTGATTATCACACATATTATTTAAGAAAATTAATTTTTTTAACGACATATCAAAACATATTTATGTTTGTTTATATTATTCTAAAATATTATCCTTTAAATTTTTTAATATTGAATAATGAAGTATTGATTGAGAAATAATATATTGATATTTAATAATCCAAGACGTTATACTTACTATTTTTTTATTATCAAATCTTAACCGTTGATTTTCATCAATCTAATAATTATAACTTATTGAGAATTAATAATTAATAAATATGAACCAATAAATTATAACCGTTAGATTAATCAAAATCAACGATTTAAATTTAATAATAAAAAATAATTAAAAAAAAGTAACTTAATAATTAGGTTTATTATCTATCATGTAACATGATCACGAAAAATTTCCTACACTCACAACATTTTATGGGGCCCACAAAAAAAAAAAATTCTGACACACAAAACAAATCTCTATAATATATCAGAACTCTTATAAAATTCTTAATAATTATAAGGAATGATTAGAATGATGGTTTATCCCACATAACCCTCTTTGCAAACAGTAGTTGGTGTCCAACTCCAACAGCAAAGCAACAAACATAACCCAAAGAAACTTCGTGTTTCTCTCTCTCTAACGATTCTTAAACCAAACCCTACCCTTTTGAGTCTTGGAAATCACCATCAGAATGGGTTCCGAAGGATCAAGCGTCGTCGGTGAGTATGTTGGTTTTTCCTTTTTTCCCTTTCCAATTGTTCAATTTTTTGTCATCCTGAAATTGATGTTGAGTTTTTTTGTTTTCCTATCATGTTGTGGTCTCGTGGTTCCCTAATTGTGGAGCTTTTGTGGGTTTCTGTTTGTTCTGGCCATAATCTACTGTTTCTGATTGCATTCTTTTTGTTTTGGTTGGTTTTTATTTTTATTTTCAATTTTGAATTGGTTGATAGTGTTTATACTGAGTTAAAAAAACTTTTGATATTGGAACTATGGTTATATGAAATTTGGATTATATTTTACTATTGGGCTATTGGTTTTTAATTTATTGTTGTTAAGGAAGGAGATAGGGAGAGGAGATGGTTGCTTTGTTGAATTTCTCTCTCCCCTTAAACAATTACCAAATCCAGTAACTAATGATGAAAGGAATGAAAAAGGGAAAAAGGGGTTTTAACTTGAAGATTTTGCAATTGGTTAAATGGTAAGTGTGTGCTTGCTATGTTTTTTCTTTTTGAGCTCGCTAGCTACACGTGATAATTGAGTTGCTGTATTGTAGTGTGTTAATAATATATAATTTTATAGTAAAGCCCATTTTCGGTCCCTAGCAAAAAACACGGTCCTCACTTTAGTCCCTTATAAAAAAAAAGAAATAGTTGCCTGATCCCTATGAAATTCAAAGTGGATCCGTTTTAGTTCTTCTGAGAGACTAATGTGGGTCTTTTTTGAATTTGTGAGGGATCATGATTTCAACTAAATAGGTCCACTTTGAATTTCTTAGGGACCTCGAGACTTTTTTTTTTTGTGTAGGACTAAAGTGGGGACCGTGTTTTTTTGTTAGGGACCCAAAAGGGGCTTTACTCATAATTTTAAGGGAATTTTTTTTTCACTGTTTGTAATCCTCAAAAGTTGGCTACCGGTAACAGCATTGTATAAGTCCTTGTGTTATCATCTGTTTATGCATTCTTTATTTTGTGAAATTATAAATGTACTGAAACCATATTTCTCCAATTTATTGGACAAGTCTAAATTATGCTGCAGCGGGAGAATGACTACTTCATCAGTCATTGTCACTATTTTATTTAAAGAAGTTTTTAAAGGCTGTAATAGAACTTTGATTTGAAAATTTACACTTGTTAAATTTTTGGTTCCTTGCAGTTCCTAGGAATTTCAGGTTATTGGAAGAGCTTGAGAGAGGTGAGAAGGGAATTGGAGATGGAACTGTTAGCTATGGAATGGATGATGTTGACGATATATACATGCAGTCTTGGACTGGGACTATCATCGGTCCCCCTGGTGTAAGCTGTTCTTTTATTTTCTAGAACAGCTATTTCTTTTTCTTTTATTATTTATTTTTTGCACTTCAGGATCCCCAGCTAATGTCCCCTAGCTGCTTCCATAACAAAATAAATTGTTCTGAATTTCAGTGAGAGCTGTTCCTTATTTCTTTTAGTAATATTTTCAAAATAATAATCAGATAGTAAAGTAGTTTTTGAGCTCTTCGACAAGTGAATTATATGGATTGGAACATTAGGATGGTAATAATTAAAATTAATCTGGTCTGGCTCTGGCATTCTCCACTCGAACAGAATAAAGGTTCAAATATTATACACAATAGTGTATTTTATTAGCTCAAATATTTATTTTATTTGATTTGTAGTTTCCTTGTTTCCATTTATTAGTTATTGTAAACCCTATTTTTAAAGAATGGGGCTGCTGTGGCAATTTTCTCAAGCCATTCATAAACCACTTTTAACAGAAACAAAAATCCCGATTTAAGGAATGATCTTGAATTCTTGACTAGAATATTAGTGGCTAATGGGCAGATTGTGCTAAGTAGACAGATGAAACAGGCAAGGAAATGCCTCTGAAAAAGGAAGTGCACCCTGCGGAATTAAACTTCCAAGAACCATCAAGGATAGCTGTTATGCTTGGTTTGCATCCTGTTCATTCTAATCAAAGGTCATATCTACTCTGAATTCCTTGGTGCCACAGTATTAGTCTATAATGGAAGTGTCGAAGCCATTTAACCGCTAAAGCATTGTTTTTAGTCATCTAATTCTCAAACCCTAAATATGCTTCATTCTTAGGCCTATATTCCCTATAATAACAAGATGATTGTTGCTACTTCCGTGATTGCATCGGTGCACTATTAATAAAGTGATGAGAAAGAGTATTGTTCGTACGAGGATTAGATTTCAAGCACTAATTTTCTATTTCGCCCAATCTTCCCCTGATGTTCCGAATTAAAAACCTTACGTGATCGCCCTTTTTATATTGTCAATCAATTCATTTAATTTAATTAAAACTTAATCCATTGGTATTCTAACCCTTTCCTCCCCTAAAAGAATTCTAGTTCCCATGTGTTCTTAAAAGAATTTAAGCATTAAAATCAAGAATCATAATGATTGCACAATTCATATGTCTATCCCTAAATTCGTACTAATTAATGATGAATTACTAATCCCGATTCATATACCAATATTCCTATTGTCATACACGATTTCTAATTCAATCTATAAGATCAAGAACTCATAGAAGGCATGAAGAAAAGGTAAATTTCATTAATATAAAAAGGAAAGATTGCATAAAGATTAGTTGAGAAACATAAAGATTCAATTGGAAACATGGTAAAAAGGAAAGATTGCATAAAGACTAGCCAGTCATGGTAAAAACAAGAACACAAGAAGATGTGGAAGTTTCCCCAAACTCCAGTGATGTGATGGCGTGGTGAATCTTCACAATCTCTAGTGTAATCTTGTCTCCGACTCATTTATGGCTCTCAAAAGCATGAAAATCCAAGCAAATGCGCTTCCTCGATTTTCTAGGTGCCTCTAGTGTCAAGAGATGTCAAGATCTCTGAAGAATGGCTTAAATAGGTGAAGGAATTCTTGTTTAGGGTAAAAACTACGTAATGGGCCTTAATTGGGTCGTAAACTGGCGCTATAGCTCACAAGCCATGTCATGGTACGTAACTAGTGTGCTCAGGCAGAAGCACAAATGAGTAATAGCACGCTCTGGCAGCAACTACTCGCTTTTGTATTTCGGGCATAACTTGGGTTGTACTCATCCGATTGACCCGATCTTGGTCTCGTTCAAAAGATAAAAGAGAGATCTACAACTTCTATGAAAATCATAAGATCCAAATCCATCATCTTTGGTATGAAGAATTGGCCAGAAGACAGCTTCAGTCAGGAAGGTTTTCTTACGTTTGGAAACATGACTTCCATGAAAATGCTCGTTTTGTTCGAAACTCTCTGAATCATCATGATTTTCATGCTTCCTCGACTCCCCATTGTACTTGTCTCATCCAAGTACATCCTTGTTCCAATTAGCTCAATTTATCTACAAAAATGCAAGAAATACTCAGATTTTGCAGTATTTTTCAAAGAAGTCACGTTATGGCACTTTAATCAAATAACTCTTAATTTTTCATGCTCTTTGATTAGATTTAAGAGTGATTTTAGCCCTTTAAAACATAATAAACTACAAGTTTGTCAATTATCTTTTCTCTGTTTGCCCACACTAGACCGCAGAAATCCCTTGTGGTTTTCTCTATTTTTCATGCCATTCCCATCGGGATATCAAAACACAAGTGATAGTAGATGGGGATACTGGCAAAAAGGTTTAGATAAGGGTTATCTGACCATGGGAGAAGAAGACCAATGGAGGATAGCCCAATAATTAGAGTTAGAGGAAGACCAGGAAATCAGTAAGTGATACCATTAAAAAGGATTTTGATCAAAATGGCCTCTATGAAGGATTGTTTTTGACTGAACACAATGCTTTCATTTGATTCATCTAGCTGACTACACCTAGTCGGAAAAAGCTTTGGTTGTTGCTTCACAGCAGTAGTTACCCTGTGCAAATGTTTTTTTTTTTTTAGTACATAGGAGGGGCTAAGAGCCCAAAAGGAAAAACTAACTACTAAAAGGCATATCAGAAGACAATGTCTTCCTCAAACCTGAGGACGAGAAGCAAGAAACAAGAAACAAGAATTCTTCTTGAGCTTGAGCAGCAAATTTGGCGATCCAGTCTGCACATCTGTTGCCATCTCTTCGAACATGTTGGAAAGAAAGCTGCCAGTTCTTTTCATGCCACCGGAGGATGCTGTGCACAAAGGCATTAATATCGGAGCTCCTGGTGGCATAGAAATGGCTTTTATAGCACTGAGAGAATCACTCTCAACAATAATGTTTTGGCCCTGCATGTTCCACGCTAATTGGAGGCCCTTAATAATGGCCTAGTACTCTGCCATTAAGGGAACCCTGTGCAAATGTTTGTTTAATGAAATAATAAAAAATAATAGTTTATAATAATTGATATTGAATTAAAAGAAATTAATATTTTCAAATAATTGAATTCCATGGGCTCGCTCCACTTCCCTTATTTTACTCTACCATTATATGAATGGTTTTTCCTTTTATGTTTTATCTCCACTAATTTTTCTTAATTCCACACGTGATGTTTGCTAAGCGAAACTAAAATTAGTGTCTACCTGAAGAGTATATTGATTTGGCTTCTTTCTCCTGTCCGTATTGTTATTTTACCAGACTGTACATGAAGGACGTATCTACCAGTTGAAATTGCTTTGTGGCAAGGATTATCCAGACAATCCTCCATCTGTTAGATTTCAAACGAGGATTAACATGACTTGTGTCAATCAAGAAACTGGAGTGGTAGGTACATTTTTTGTGGAGGCTTCCTTACTCTGGTGTGATTGGCATTGAACTTATAGATTAATAAATTACCAGGTTGAGCCACATTTGTTTCCAATGCTTGTTAATTGGCAACGAGAGTGCACAATGGAAGACATTTTGATGCAATTGAAGAAAGAGATGACGTCTCCACAAAATCGGAAGCTAACTCAGTCTCCTGAAGGTGTGTGTATCTAATTTTTTTATTGTTGCTATTGTTTTATCTCTATTTTATCAATTGCCATAGGAATTTCATAAATTTTAGTAGTTTCCATAGTATGGTTAACTTATCAATTGCGATATCATGATGTCTGTTTCTTGTCGTTGTCTAAAACTGTAGGCAAGGCTGGTCTGATGTTTTGATATATAGATTATTGTATGTGAATTTGCTGCATCTGTCAGTTAAGTGATTGAAAGTTAATTGTTAGAGATTATTGACAGTGTTAACTTTGTTGGGCTACTAATACTTTGGAAGTAAATTCACTGAAAATATGAATTTCACAAATAACTTGTGAGCTTTTCAGAATTTATCTTTGTTAAAATGGTTACGACTGATGTCTTGTTCTTTTGTCAAGTAGTCTTTGGAAGCACTCGATTGTTGGCTCCTTCTTTGTTAAAACTTTGAACATGAGATAATGCACTAATCCCAAGATTGCTATATTTTAAAAAATTTCTTGAATCTGGGATGATCGCATCTTAATTAATTTCAGCTAAAATTTATAAATTTATCCCTAAACTATGACCCCTTTGTAAATTTAGTTCTTGAAACTTATATTTTTATTCAATTTGATAAAATTTGATTGGACTTCAAGTTCCATGCCTATCATTGTGTATATGATTTATTTATTTTCTTGTAACTCAACTTCCTACTCCTATGCTTTCTGCCAATTTCCAAACTATGACTTTTTTGCAATCAGACATTTTGGTTGAAGGGAGAGAGGAAAAAGGGGGCTAATAATTATAGTTATTGTCATTGTATTTGTTAGAATAGTTCAGTGTACATATAGAATAGTCCCACATTTTGTAGACTTAGACCATTTGGTCATTTAGTCTCTTTAAATAGAAAACTCTTGTACAGTTGTAATACACAATTATTCAATCTTAAGTTGGTATCAGAACTTCAGTGAACATGAGTTTGATCCTTATCCCCTCCCCCCACTTTCTCTTGCGGAATTTCTTAAAACAGGTAGGCTAGACCTGATGCATCATCCATCCTTTAAGCCCAATGGTTTCTCGTATGAGGGGCGTGTTTGAGAAATATTATACACCATTAAAAAGCCCTCACCCAACAGTTTAAGCTTTTGGGTTGATTGGCTATAGTTTGCCTCCATTTACATGGTTATGCAAATTTTTCTATTGCATTTATAATTTGTTTTGATGGCAGCAGCATCCCCTGATCACTCGGAGGTTAATTCTCCTCTTCCTCCTCCTCCTGCTAAAACTTCTTCAAGTATCATCTCCACTAATGTTGGGCCCATTACCTCTTCCAAACTGAAGGGTTCTGATAACTACAAGAATTGGGCCACCTCTATTCGTGTCTGGTTCTTTGGACAGGGGCATGAGCGTCATCTCACTGTTCAACCTTCTGCTGTCCCTATGGCTGAGAAATCTGATTGGGAAAGGATTGATAATCAACTTCTGAGTATTCTTTGGCAGTCTATTGATCCAATTGTTTTGGATATTTTCTATTCTTTTCAGACATGCTATGACAGTATGGGAGGAAGCCAAACACCTCTACACTAACGATATCCACCAGCTATATTCTATCATGTCTCAACTCAAGAATTTGCGCAAATCATCTAATATTCAAATGGAAACATATGTTGGCAAAAATCGATCTTTGATGCAGGCGTACTTGGACATGTTGCCTTACCCTTCTGATGCTTCTGAATATCGAAAACAGGTGGAACGTCTCTTTATGGTTACCACTCTTTGTGGTCTTCCCAAGGAGTATGATGTTGTATGTGACACTATCTTGACTAGTGGGGATCCTAGTCTATCACTGACCTACCAACGCCTCTTGAATCTCAATAAGAAACCAATTCCTGCTCCTGATTCATCTTCTGTTGTTGATTCTACTGCTCTTGTTTCCCGTACTAACACTCGCAGGAACCGTGGAGGTGGTCGTGGTCGTGGCCGGGGCCCCGGCGGACGTGGTCAAAGACCTCATAATTATTGTCAACAACTTGGTCATTTTGAAGATCGTTGTTATATGAAGTATCCTCACCTGCGACCTTCTCTT
Organism: Gastrolobium villosum; assembly: GCA_032173675.1. Lineage (NCBI taxonomy): Eukaryota > Viridiplantae > Streptophyta > Magnoliopsida > Fabales > Fabaceae > Gastrolobium > Gastrolobium villosum. The sequence continues at coordinate 106,365 of JAVKPL010000044.1, read as the reverse complement.
GTTGCGAATATAGCTCAGTCAGACACTGCATCATCTGGTTCAGTCTCTCTCTCACCTGCGGACTATGCTGCACTCCAGACTCTTCTCAGGAAGGCTTCTCCTCAGTCTTAGCCCTCCGCTCTAGATACTGGTAATCTCGTTCCTTGTGTCTCTCATTATACATCGCTTGGTCCTTGGATATTTGACTCAGGTGCTACCGATCATCTCTGTGGTAATAAGGAACTCTTTACATCTCTTATTTATTCTGATCATTTACCTTCCTTTACTCTTCCTGATAGAACTAAAGCCAATTCGTGGGATTGGACAAGCTTGTTCGACCTCTACCTTGACCTTGACATCTGTCTATTACATCCTTGGCATCCTTTATAACTTGATTTCTGTTAGTAAATTATCCACTCCATCTCTTGCACCATTACTTTATCTAACCATCCTGTTTCTATGCAGGATCCGGGTACGGGGAAGACGATTGGAGTGGACCGTGAGTTATGGGGGCTTCACTATCTGGTTTTGCCTTGTGCTTTAGTGGCATGCTCTCTCACAGAATCTCCACAACTTATCCACAGTCGTCCCGGTCATCCAAGTCTGCAAAATTGCAGAAGATGGTTCCTCTTTTATCTGGTCTTCAGTCTTTAGATTGTTTGTTGTGCCCGTAAGGAAAGCACACACGCTCCTTCTTTACCAGTCGAGTTAATAAATGAGCTAATGCTCCTTTCTCTCTTATTCATTCAGATATTTGGGGTTCAAGTCGTACTGTGTCTATTTTAGATTTTCGGTATTTTGTTACTTTTGTTGATGATTATTCCCGTTGTCCCTGGATTTATTTAATGAAAAATCGTTCTGTTATTTTCCATTTATAAAATGTTTTTTGCTAAGATTCATACTCAATTTGGTGTTTCTATTCGTGTTCTACGCAGTGATAATGCTAAGGAATATGTTTCTTTTGACTTTTCTAACTTCTTGGCTATACAAGGTACTTTACATCAAATCACTTGTCCTCACACTCAACAAAATGGGGTGGCTGACCGCAAAAACAGACGTCTCATTGAAACTGCTCTTACCCTTATTCATTTGCAGGTTCCTCTTCACTTCTGGGTAGATGCCCTACTTGCCTCTTGTTTTCTCATCAATCGCATGCCTTCACCTGTTCTCGACAATGACATTCCCCATAATCTATTGTTTTCAGATGCTCCTTTTTATCCTCTATCTTTGCATGTCTTTGGTTGTACTTATTTTGTTCATGATCTCACTATTGGTAAGGACAAGTTAACATCAAAAGCCTTTAAGTGTATCTTTCTTGGTTATTCTCGTATTCAAAAAGGTTATCGTTGTTATTCTCCTAATCTTAAGCATTATATTGTTTCCACTGATATCAGTTTCCTTGATCAACAACCCTTTTATTCTATCCCATCTCATTTGCCACAGATTGATCAGGTTCTTCTTGTTCCTTTTTATGACTTGTCTTTACCAGCTGCAGGTGACTCTCTCCCAATGGAAAGACCCCTTGCCTCCATCCCTGTGAACCGCCCCTTTCTCACCTATCAACGTCATTAGGAAGTGCCTCCTGCAGACTTGATCTTGGGTGACTCATTGCCTTCTCCTGTTATCTCTTCCCCTCCGAATCTTGCACTAGAGGCTCTTCCCATTCCCAAAGAAAAGATATACGTATTACTCGTAACCCTTATCCTTTTAAAACTTTTTTAAGCTATGACCGTCTTTTTATTCCTCGTTACACCTTTGTTTCTAGTCTTTCTTCTGTTTCTATTCCTAAGACCACAGGTGAAACACTTTCTCATCCAGGGTGACACCAAGCAATACTTGATGCGATGATTGCTCTTCATTCCAATGGCATTTGGGATCTTGTTCCTGCTCCTCCGGAGAAGTATATTGTTGGTTGTCAGTGGGTCTTTGCTGTCAAGGTCGGACCTGATGGCCATGTTGACCTTCTCAAGGCGCGCTTAGTCACTAAGGGTTTTAGTCAAATCTTCGGCATAGACTATAGTGACACATTCTCTCCTGTCGCTAAGATGACGTTTGTCCGCATGTTTCTTTCCTTCACTGCTGTTCGTCACTGGCCACTCCTTCAACTAGACATTAAAAATGTTTTTCTTCATGGTGATTTACAAGAAGAGGTTTACATGGAGCAACCATCTGGGTTTGTTGCTCAGGGGGAGTCTGGGATGGGGTGCAGACTTCGTAAGTCCTTATATGTCCTCAAGCAATCTCTTAGGGCATGGTTCAGCCATTTCAGTTCTGCTATTCAGACTTTTGGCTTAATCCGCAATAAGGTCGACCATTCTGTATTTTATAGGTTCACATCTCCTGATAAGTGCATTTATCTGTTAGTCTATGTGGATTACATTATTATAATTGGGAGTGATCAAGCTGGGATTCGCCAGTTAAAACAATATTTGTTCAGTCAATTTCAAACAAAGGATCTTGGTAAGCTTCGTTACTTCCTAGGGATTGAGGTAGCACAGTTTAGATAGGGTATTTCTATCTGTCAAAGGAAATATGGCTTAGATATCCTAGAGGAGACTGGTATATTGGGGTGTAAGCCAGTTGATACACCTATGGATCTGACTATCAAATTATTGTCCGGACAGGGGGAGCCATTATCTGATCCTGGACGTTCGAAGGTTGATTGGGAAGTTCAGTTATCTCACTGTGACTAGGCCGGACATTTTTTGTTGTTGTTAGTATGGCTAGTCAGTTCCTCTAAAGAAGACACATGGTATAAAGGTTTATTATATTCAGATAAGGAAAATACAGAAATTTGCGGTTATTCAGATGCCGATTGGGCATGATCACCCTCAAATAGGCGCTCTACTTCAGGCTATTGTGTCTTCTTTGGAGGAAATATGATTTCTTGGAAAAGTAAGAAAGAAACTGTTGTTGCCCGGTCTAGTGCAGAGGCCGAGTATCGTGCAATGGGAGTTGCTACCTGCGAGCTAATCTGGTTAAAGCAGTTGTTTCAGGAGCTCCATCTTTGTGAACAAAAACAGCCCACGACACTCATTTGTGACAATCAAGCTACGCTACATATATCATCTAATCTTGTATTTCATGAGAGAACCAAACATATAGAGATCGATTGTCACTTCATTTAAGAAAATATTCAGTCAGGAGAAATCAAAACAGCATTTGTTAACTCCAATGATCAACTCGCAGATGTCTTCACTAAAGCTCTTGGAGGTCCTCAGGTTGAATACATTTGTAACAAGCTGAATGCTTAAAATATATACGCACCAACTTGAGAGAGAATGTTAGAATAGTTCAGTGTATGTATAGAATAGTCCCACATCTTGTGGGTTTAGCCCATTAGGTCATTTAGCCTCTTTAAATAGAGAACTCTTGTACAGTTGTAATACACAATTATTCAATCTTAAGTGTATTAACAAAAAAAGTGACGAAGAATTATAACATTTTCTTCTGCAATTGTAGTCAAATTAAATAGAATTCAAAACCTTGGATCAAATTTACTAATTTCAAAGCTGAGGGTTTAATTGAAAAGAGTGTCAACGTTGGGGGCTAATTTTTTTTTAATTTCGTTACACTGGTAGTGCTTTTGTAAGTACCACTATAAGCCCGTGTTGTTGCTTGTAGCATGCCCTAACCTTGATATGGAGCAACCTACTCTCCCTTGGATCTATTTTTTCACCATTTTCCCCCTTAAATTTCTCTTTCCTTCCGTTTGAGGGCGAGCCTTCGAGCAACAGTATGATTGCTTCTTATAAGTAGAAGGTCACGATTCACGAGTGCGAATATGGGAAATAGCCTCTTTGCAAAAATGCAAAGGTAACATTATATACAATTGACCCTCGTCACTACCCTCACAAGTTGGGAGCCTTGTGCATCGTGGTTTGCCCTTTTTTTTCTTCCATTATTTTTCTTTTTCTTTTAGCCTAGTCTTTCTAGATTGTAAGCAACTGTGGTAAACATGTCAGAACTAGCTTATCTCTGTAGATTGGTTGTTTGAAGGTGTATATAAAAGCATTCATGTAATTTCACCTAAGCTTTTGCGATAGTTGGTTCATGATATAGTATTAGAGCCTCTATGATCATATATCTAGAGTTCAATTCTTATTGCTCTTATTCTTCTGAATATAAGATAAATTTAACCGCAAGGTAGGGTTGCTTTATTCATGCTTTAAATTCAAAACGTTCCTGCATGAGGGGATGTGTTAGATATAAAATGATTCATGTGCTTCTACCAAATAGCTTAAGTTTTTGGAATAGTTGGTTCATGATATAATGTTTATATTTTTCTAATGAATCTTTTATGGTTTGAGGATACTGAATGATGATCATATATGACTCTAGGCAGTGAAGAAGCCAGGATTGATCAAAAGGGGCTGGTGGTGAAATGTTGTATTGTGTAATTCAGGTGAGAATCCAAGAATAAAATGTAAATAACTATTTTCTATAGATCATCCAAGTTCATGGGCGTAAGCATTTATAATGTAATTATGAACTATTTCGTATGTTACCTGGAGCAATCGAAGTTATAGTGACTATCTTGTCTCTAAATTTTTATTGCAAATTGTACTGGGGCTACTTTTACAGCGGACTCTAATTTTTCTGTTTGAGACCCTTTTTTTCTTTGTTTTTGTGTGAACGCAGTGTATACTTCTGTCCAGGAACTGCGGGATAACATTTGATTTGTCATCAAATTGTTTCTCCTTTGATACTTAATCTCAATGGTGCACTGATTGCTTTGTTAAATTGGATTTTTTAACCATTGTCTTGGTTATGTTGGATTACTGCTAATAGGCAGTGTGACTTGCGCAAAAAATTGCAAAACAAAAAATAAATAAATGTTGTTTTGGAACGTACATGTTTGGCAGTGACTAATGTTTTGTTTACAATACAAGTAGTGTTATTTGTGTTGCTATCTTTCGATTTTTATTTTTTATTTTTTTTGGTGTTCTTTTTTATGTGTGTTAGTTTATCAATAAACAATAGTGGGCGAAACACTAGTTATCAACTGCTGTAGGGGGGTAAAATGGTACTTAGTTTTTGTAATATTCAAAGAACATTGGGTTTTGGGTCTGTTTGATTGTGTTCTGATTTTTTTGTTCTTAAATCTGTTTTGTAAAATAGTTATGGAAACAGTTGTTTTTTATATTGTTTTCTTTTTAAAAGTTAAAAACCAAAATAGAAAACAAAAATATCTCATACATGTTCTCTAAATTTGATTTTAAAAATAAAAAAACAGTTATAGTTTTCAAAATATTTTTTACAAAACAGATTTTACCAAACGAGTTTTTTAGTTTTTTTGTTCTGAAAATTAAAAAACTATTTTCCAAAATAGAAATCAAACATAGCCATTGTTTCTGAAAAACGTTTGCCTCTCATCGTTAATGTGGATGCCCAGCCTAGTTGCAAAGCAATTTTAGGGTTTGTCACCTTGAGATGCTCTGTTATAATAGAGTAAAACTAATGGCTAACTATGGATGTTTGATTTAGAGGACTTAACGTACCATTTTGTTACAAATACCTAATTTTGGCACTTGGCAGCACTGATTTAATAAATGTGCTTTGCATTAATAAAATTTATTTAGATACTATATTGTAGTTCAATTGAAAGTTTAATGAACTACTTGGAAAATAAGCTTGTTCTCAAAGAATATATTATTTATGTGCTAGTTAATTTTGATTATATACAGTGATTTAGAATGAATACTGAAACTCAGATAAAAATTTCTGTTTGATCACTGCTAATAAGTAGCAGCAGCAGGTATAAAACCACTTTTCCTTTCATACACCATACCCTAGTTGAAATGTTAAATCTTAATTGAGAAGCAACAACTATTATGAGTCAAATTGTAATAACCCGGAGTTTTAATAATAATAATAATAATGGTGTATATTGTAATATGTTTGTGGTGTTGTTGGAATAGATATTGATATATTTATATGTTGAGATTGGTTACCATTAATTGTTACTAATGTTTGAGTGTTTGATTATAAAATTGTAACATTAATTGGTGGTGACTATTAGATATATTTATATGTTGAACATTTATTGTCTGTTTGATTAAAACCTTAATTATAAATAGGAATTTAATCTAACAAATAAAATCGCCTCAATTATATATAGGAATTTAATCTAACAAATAAAATCGTTTTATATTCTCTCCAATTCCCTTGCATCTCTCCATTTCCTTTATCTTCTCCTTTTTCTTCCTTTCTCCCGACCTTTTCAAATTCTGTTGGCAACTGTTTTTTTCCCTCGGCTACCAAGTACGCTTTTTCTCATGAATCACTGTTCTCCTAATGAAGCCTTTAAACGTGGGATTCAGGTAATCATAATCCTTAGAGAGTTATAGGTTAGTTTTATATTAATTTTGATAGCGTAATCCTAATTCTTAGCATGTCATAGGTTAGTTTTATTTGAAATTTGTTATGTGTAATCTCAATCTTTAGGTAAATGTAGGTTAGCCATATATAAATTTGTTTTATGTGATCATGATCCTTAGGGAATTATAAGTTAGTTTTATTTAAAATTTGTTATATGGAATCATGATCCTTAGGGTATCATAGGATAGTTTTATATTAAATTTGTTATATGTAATCTTAATCCTTAGGGTATTATATGTTACTTTTATAAGAATTTGTTATACGTAAGCCTAACCCTTAGTTAATCATAGGTTAATTATATAGGAATATTGTTGGGTTTAATCTTAATCTCTAGGAAATCACGAGTTGAGGTATAATTATTTTCTTAAGTATATTCCTAATTCCTTATGATCATTAGTTGAGGTGTTAATTGATTATGCATGATATAAATCTTAACTTTGGACAATTGATTATGTGTGGTATGAATCTTACCTATGATAGGTGTTGGGTAATTGATGATGTGTGATATAAATCTTACCTTTGATATATGTTGGATGACTGATGTGCAAATTATAATATTCTTTAACAAAATTTTCAAGTATTTGATTTGTGAAAAGATTGGATTTTCCTAATTTGTTTATGATAAAATAATAGTGAAAAAATAGCTTTTAGGATGGTAACTCCTTAATGTGATGAACACAACCTTTCATGTTATATGACGTGAAAATGATGTTATCTGTTCTTCCCAAAAGTGGTACCTTGAAACAGGATTTTCCGGGGTACTAGTAGCAACTTTGGTGGACAAGTGTGTACACTAGGATTTGATGTTTTGATTATGGCCAAATTTTATTATACGTGGCTAGAAACACGGTTTTCCGAGTCACGTGGGTAGGTTGGCAATAAAATTTCTGGGTTTGTCACGGTTCTTTTCCCATTAAATGAAACTAAATAAAATTAATAAATGACAATGAAATACCTTGATTGGTGATTGAATTGATTATGATGATTAATTGAGTTATGACTATCCTTTATGAAATATCTTGATTGATGCTTAAGTTGATTATAATGATGATTGATTTAGTAAATATGATTATCCTTATGGAATATGTTTTGATGCTTGAGTTGTTTATAATGATTGATTTAGTTATGATTATCCTTATTATGTTTTGGATTGGGATTACCAGCTTTTTGACTATTTATGTTTGTGTTTGTGTATTGTGGTGATCCTTTGGGGAGCAGAGATCCCCCGTTGAATCATGTTTCAAAGGTTGCGGCTAACAGTGGGTAATGATGATAAGTATCGTACATTTCAAGCTAGGCTTAAAAGATTTAATAATTATATAAGAAATATTTAAGTTAAACCTTATACTCTGGTTTCACATTTTGAAGTTTTAAATATTTACATTGAATATATTTTTTATATGAGAGTATGATAAAGTTAGCCTTGCACTTGTCCTTATTACAGGTGCAAAGGTAACTTTTTTCCAAATTGGCTGTAGTTTAGCTTCTGCAATATTTATGAGATCCTAATAAATAATTAATGTAATTTTTTTTTTTTGGCAATTTCTCTATTATAAGAATATTTTTAAAAAAATTATTAGAAATTTGGGGTTGTTACCAAAATAGTTGATGTTGAAACATGTAAACGAGTATATTAAACTAAAAACAGCTTTTTAAACATTGAAACTAATTAATGCCTTTGGCAAGCTTGAGCAATAGATTATATATGTTACTTGAATTTCGATTGTTTTTCTATTTTTGTTAGGGTGTGCAACAGAACCAAAAGAATTTAACTAAACTTAAAAGAACTATTTTTTTTGGTTACAAAAATAATTATTTTTTAAAAATTTATATATGTTACTTGAATTTCGATTGCTTTCTATTTTTCTTAGAGTGTGCAAAAGAATTTAACTAAACTTAAAAGAGCTATTTTTTTTTTGTTACAAAAGTAATTACTTTTTTAATATTAGTTCATGAATTGAATTATTTTTTTAAAAATCAATTCATGAATCGAACTGGTTTTAAAAACTTGTTCATGAATCAAATTTTTTTTTTATAAACCTATTTTTTTCTCTTTTTTTATTTAGTTTCTTTCTTATTACTTTTTTTTTACTTTTTATTTTTTCTCTTATTTATCTTTGTATTTACTTTACTTTATTTCCTTTTTCTTTTTAATTGTTTATTGCTTTTTTGAAAATAAATTTATAGTATCATTTATCTTTATATTTTTTATTGCTTTTATCATTTTTTATCAATATTTTCATGTTTCTCATTTGGGTTCATAATTGATTTTTTCTAGTTTTAAAAACCAGTTCAGAATTGGTTCCAAAAAAAAGAGAGAACTGGATTGTATAATTTGTATTCAAAGAAAACTGAATCGAATAGAACTGTGCACGCCCCTAACAACATGTGTTGGTCTGCTTGTTCAAGATATAATGCTAACAACGGGGTGTAGGGGTGTGCAAAAAAATGGAAAGAACTAAATTATATTGTGAACTAAATTGCACTATACTTAAAAGAATTGTTTAAAAATCAGTTCACGAATGAATTAGTTTTATTTTTCTTTCCTTCTTTTCAATTATTTTTTTTCTTTTTCTCTTTGTTTCTCTTCTCTTATTTATTGTCTTCTTTTTTCTTTAATTTTACTTCTTTATTCATTTAGTTTTTATTTTTACTTTTTCCTTTTTTCTCTTATTTATCTTTATTTTTTGATTATTAATTGTTTTTTTTTTTTATTTCTAGTATATTTTTAATTTTTTAATTTTTTTTATCCTTTGTTTCCTTCAGTTTTTTAATACTATTCATTTGTGTTCAGAACTGATTTAAAAAACCAATCTGAACTAATTCAAAACTATTTTATAATCAGTTCTCAACTGAATTGAACTGGTTATGAACTGAACTGATTTGAAAAAATAAACTAATTCAATTCTCGTACTTGAATTGTTTGTTCGAGTTCAGTTCGACAAAGATAATCGGACTAAACCTTGCACACCTCTAATTTTCTTTAATATTAAACTTCATTTGATGTTAGTGTGGTAAAAGGGAGAGTTTATTATTAATTAATGAATAATTTTGATCCAATAAATTATAATCGTTGATAGACAGAAATCAAATTTTTGCAACACACGGATATAAGTTTATATTCCCTTTTTCCAATTAGAAAAAAGTAAATAAAAAATTAAAAATATTGACACATAAAACGATGTTAGTGTGGTGAAAGGGTGAGTTCTCCCCATTATTAGTATAATAATTAGTTTGCCCAACCTTTTGTATGTCTGAGCTATCGATTATATATTACATGAATTTCCACTGTTTTTCATTTCCTTTGATGTTGAGCTTCGTTTAACATTAATTTGGTAACAAAGCAAAATCTCGTTATAATACCATGAACATAAAAATAGAAATTGGAAAAACTATTTCAGTTTTTACTATAGAATTTTTTTTTCTGTCACTAACATAAAAGTTTGTGGTCCTATTATAATGAAAAGAGAAAGAAAAATTAGTGAAATATAACGAGATCCATTCACTTTTATGTGAGTGTGGCAAAAAAAAAATTTCTGCAATAAAAGCAGAAATATTTTTCCTATAAAAGTTAGTTGTTGGTTTGAAGTATATGTTTTTAATTAGGGATTTATTACTCTTATGTTGCATAAAATATAAAAAAATTATTTACACACACAAATTAAAAAAAACCCCATTTTACTTTTCTCTCTCTTTCCCTAAAAATGAACCTCACCTACACTAATGAATATGTAGGAAATAATACTTATCTTCTACAATATAAGAAAACTATTACCCTTTCAAATAATAAAGCAAGTTTCTCGCTTACCAAAAAAATAAAAGCAACTGTCTCAATTCGCCTTGTTCCAGTCCCAGGTTGCAACTGAAGAGCAATTCTTCCCATTGATCTTTTCTCTCAATTAGCGCGTTCTTCACTGCTTCTCTCACTTGATTAAAACCTATAATAAGGAATAATCTCTTCAGCGTAGGATTTAGAAGTATTATAATTTTTATTTTATATCATTCAATTAATTTAATGTGCATCACCTATTTATAATACTAAAAATAATGTTAAAGTAAGAAATAATAATTTTTGTTGCAGATCACTGTCATGAAAGACCCACTAAGGTGGTGTTTGGTTGGGATAGTTTTCATCATATCATGGCCACAAGATCAAATGCATAAAAGTTAATTGTTGGTTTGAAGTATATTTTTCAAAAAACCCATCTATAAAGCAAGTATGGATTTATAAAAAAAAAATAAAAGCACTGTTCAAAAACCCAATTTAAAGGTGGGATTTTTTGAAAAACCGATTATCTCACTTTTCTCTCAATTAATGCACTGTTGTAGTAAAGTTACCTAATTTTCTCTCTCTGAAAATTTTCCCCCACCAAACAACTTTTTTTTACATTTTTCTACTTATTTCACTTTATCTCACTTTTCAATCATTTCACTATCTATTACATTTTCCTACTATTCCAAAAAAAATTCTCATACCAAACGCCCCCTAAGGTTAAGCTGAAAACACTTGAAAGTTAGTAGGGTTAGGGTAGTGCTATTATGCTTGGCGGGCACAGGAGTTCCTCATGGATATTGGTCTATTGGATAACATCTCTCACTCCAAAACTTTCTATCATCAAAAGAGAAAAACTTAGCAAGTAAATAATCACATAGTACGATATTCTTATTATCCATTTTTTCTACTACTATTCCTCTACCACTTCAATCACCATTGGATTAGAGAAAAAATTGAATGAAGAGAGAGAAAAAAAAAATAACTTTTAAATCCAATGATGATTAAAGTGGTAGTGGAGTGGTAGTAGAAAAAATGGGTAGTAGGAATATCCTACCCCAATAATCACATACTCCTTCAAATTTCATTTACAACTTAATCACTGTCCACTAACATTTTTGTGTTTTTTTAAATTTGACTAAAAGTTAATTATCACAAATTATGAAGTCAATCAAGGAGAGGAGAGCCAAGAGAACCAAACCAAGATAAATAATTACAAGGATTTTTTTTTCCATTCAATTAGTCTCATAATCAAACTAACAATTATGAAAATATAGTTTCTCGTACTGTGTCATACATACATAAAATATGGGTGAGGCCTATTAAAAAGAATAAAATAATAAATCTCAACTATTTTTTTATGTGTAGATGAAACAATTTTATTTCATCTAACATAAGAAATTATATCCATAAAAACTCGAGTTCTTTCAATCGGCGGCTGAGCTTTTTAGATAAATCTAATAATTCCGCACCAAATAAATTTTGGATGATTCTTCGAATTAATGTGAACGTTTTATGTCCCTAAATTTAACGTCCATTGGTTATCTGTCCTTGAAATTAAGTACTTCCTAAAAAATGTTTACCAAAAAAAAAAAGTACTCCATAGAGCCATTTTCTCATGCGATAACTAATAGAAAGATATTGAGAAAACAAGAAGGACTTACATATGATGTTCATAGACCTTGAGAAAGCATACGATAGGGTTTCAAGGAAAAATTTATGGTGAGTTCTGGAGAATAAAAATGTATCATCAAAGTATGTAAAGGCAATTAAGGATATGTATGAGGGGGCTACTACATGGGTTAAAGCTTGTAACAGAACATCAAGTTATTTCCCTCTCGCGGTAGGTGTACTTATATCTTTGCCTTAGTTATGGATGAACTAACAAAAGATATTCAAGAGGAAGTACCATGGTATATGCTTTTTGCAGACGATATAGTGCTTACTGATGAGAGTAAGGATGGTGTTAATAGAAAACTTGAATTGTGGAGAAGCACATTGGAATCTAAAGGATTCACATTAAGTCGAAGAAAGACCGAGTATATGAAGTGTGAGTTTTCTCTGGTAAGAGATGTAGACCAAGATCTCGTGCATCTAAATGGTCAAAAGGTACCCAAGAAAGACGCTTTTAAATACCTGGGCTCCATTTTGCAAAAAGGTGGAGAGATTGATGATGATGGAAACCATAGAATTAGAGCAGAGTGGATGAAATGGTGCAGTGCATCTGGGTTTTTGTGTGACCGCAAAATCCTCCTTAAGTCAAAAGCAAAATTCTATAAAACAACAGTAAGACCTGCAATGCTATATGGAGCTGAATGTTGGCCAGCACATAGGCAACATGAACATAAAATGGGAGTAGCAGAGATGAGGATGTTAGGGTGAATGTGTGGTTATACGAGGATGGATAAGATAAGAAATAAAGATATTCCACGAAAGGTTGGAGTACTACCGGTGGCTGAGTAGATGAGAGAACATAGATTGAGGTGGTTTTGGCACGTAATGAGAAGGCCTCTGGATGCTCCCGTAAGAACAGAAGTGTGTTACTAAGAGTTCAACACAAAAGAGGTAGAGGTAGACCGAAACTTACTCGGGGGAAGGTAGTAAAATAAGATTTAATGTATTTGGATATAGATTGGCGGACGATATGCCTTAGAACGGAATGGAGAAAAACTATAAGCATGGTGGAGGGTTAGACCCGTTATTATTCCTATCTTCCATATGGTCCATTTTTAGTCTTTTTTCCCTTCATTTCTCCTCTTCTTCTTTTTCCTTTCTTTTTTACTTATATATATATATATATATATATATATATATATATATATATATATATATATATATATGAGGAGAGATCATTTGACTCCAAAGTAAGATTTATAAGTCTTACTCCTCATTCTAACCGTTGATTTTCGTCCATCCAACGGTTATAATTTAGGAAGTTATTTTAATTAATTAATTATTAATTACACTATAAATGACAACCGTTGATTTCCGTCCAACAACGGCTGAGATGAGGAGTAAGATTTCTAAGTCTTACTCTGGAGTCAAAAGAACCCTCCCTATATATATATATATATATATATATATATATATATATATATATATATATATAGGGTAGGATATTCTTACACCGGTGTAAGAGTTATAAGTCTTACACTCAATATTGACCATTGATCCACATATATCCAACGACTCATATTACTAAAAAATTTGAACCCTCAGATATAAGTGGGATCAACAGACAAGATTGAAAGTGTAACTTACACTGGTGTAAAATGATCCTGACCTATATATATATATATATATATATATATATATATATATATATATATATATATTATTACTTTTTTTTTCCAACTTTTTTTGTATCTTTCATCTAGATTCATCCACCACCGACCTCACTTAATTTGGGATAAACGTGTTGTTGATGTTGACTCCCTAAAGCAATTAACGTATATTACCACCGACCCAAGCAATCAATTGCATCGGATACACACTTTTGTATTTCTCCTTTTACACACCAACAGACTTTACGAAACTAATTTCGTCATGGCCACAAACTTCACACTAAAGTACACAATCGTCCGTTATTGGAGCTTTAAGCCTCAGCATCAATGTGACCTTCAAAGGGTGTCAATGTTAACCTTTTATCCTTAATTCCCTTCTTAATGCACCATTTACATCCTTCTGCGCAGCTTTGCGTAGTGGCCATTAAAAGGGATTTTTTTAATATCCTCCAGGAACATATTAAAATTTTGTTGCATTATTCTTGCGCAGCTTTCCTTATTATAGAGAAAATATAGAAGAAAAATTTTATTTGAGACAAAGGTAATTTTTGTATGGAGATAAAAATAAGTTTGTAAAGAATAACTAAATATTAGCATACATTTAGACTTAAGATTGGAAAAAAACTAAGTGGAATGTGATGTGAAAATAAGTAATATTATAATATTTATAAAATATAATTTATTTTTTATTTTTTAAGCGGGTTGACCCATGGTAGGTCTACATCACCCCAGTAAGATGATTGTCATCCCCCATAAGACTCTCTGACTATCGTCCCGTTGACTGGGTAGAGGTGGCGGTGGAGGTTGTGGCGGAGGATGCTGGCCACCAACAGGACTAGTCCTCATCTCCTCCAACATGACCCTTATCTTGGTCATGTTCGCCAAGCGATTCGCCTCCAGCACATCCTCAGTGGCTTTCCGTTCGCCTCTCTCACGGCGTCCAGCATAGCCTGGTTTGCCATTCTCATGGCCTCCTGGTCGGCTTGTCGACCCGCCTGCATCTCAGCCAATACAGCCAGGACCGAGTCGGGTTGACCCTCAACTGTCTCCCGATTTCTCTGAGGAAGTACCATGACTCTGCAGATATTACACAGAATATGAGTTGATCGGGCTCACACAATGTGATCACACATGCATCATCATAGCAAAATCCAAAAGAGAAACTCACAAGACAAAACACACAAAGCATCCTAAGTTATTGCAATACATACAAGCTTTTATCTAGAAAATGCTCTGATACCATAAAATGTAACCCCCCGTGTATACCCGGTTTGTTATCATGTCATCGTGTTAAGCTGCACTTAATTAAAATGCGGAATAACTATTTTTTTCAATTATGACGTCATTATCATTAACCAAGTTGATTACTTAAATCTTTTTCAAAACATTGTCTATATGTAAATTGCAATAAAAGCTAAATACACTGAATAACCTCATAACATAAAATGTGTGTATCTAAATCACGGAATTACAACAAGTAGTCCGGACCATAATCCTGATACAATTATACAACTCGAATCTAAATCAACAAAATCAAGTCAATGTGGCATGGACAATCTCTATGCTCACCAAATAAAGCAACAAAGCTTATCAGAGTCTCACATCAAATAACATGATAATAAATGTAAAGCATGTCAGAATCCAGCACATCATCATAAAAGCATAAATCTCAACTCAGCTCCGACTCCTGTCGCCCGAGATATCAACCCCCAAGTTACCTAAACCTGAAAATGTGCCCCAAACGTGGGGTGAGATCTCTAAACAGAAATCTCAGTAAGACAAGGGATTCTCAAGGATTTCTCCACCCCAAGCTCACTTACATGTGCAATATAAGTTCTAAAAACAGTACAACAGTATAAGTTCCAAAGATCTGTGCAATGCAGCAGAATAATAATGTCATGTGTGTCAACTATTCTACTGGCCAGAGAAATGCAGAGTTTACATACGTCTATTACCTACATTTAGTGCAAGACACCACTTGCACCCACCCACAGAATCACCCTATTGTATGTCTCTCACATACTCAGGCTTACCGTCTAGGTGGAACAAGACATGCATATCATAAGGCATCCACGTAACAGCTCAACAGCATTTCAAATATCAATACATGAAAACACATCATGCATATAAATCATCCCCCCATGGGACATGGTGGAACCAACAATGGCTAAACCGAGGACACGAAAGCTTACCTCGGAAGCTAACTATCCAAATAAGAGTCCAACCAAGCTCAAGGTCCACAAATAGCACTCTCATAGTCTGTTTATACCAACAATCATATCAACAATCATAATCTATAAGCATATAACACAAAGACAACGCTTTTCTCTTACGTTTGATGTCTTTATGCTTCTCACAAAGCCATGAGTCCTTAATCCCATTGATTCTGACTTAGATTAATTATACAGAAGTCCATATTAACCACTCATGGGTCCACAAATCCAAAATGTCATTCAGTATGAACAGTACAACTACTGTCTCGAAATTCCCAGAATATCTGAATATATGTCAGGCCATATCCGGATATCCATATGCGGATATCATAAGATCCCATATTCGGATATCATTATCGGGATATCAATATTCGGATATTTCGCGACAAAATGTAGTTTCTGCATTTCGCGAGATATCCTTTCCAAGATCCCACCTTTAACGGTCATACACGTTAAAGCATGCATTTTTACACTCCTTTAGGTCAGTGGTCATGTTGGTTACTACATTTTATCATATTACATGCCAAGGCTTGATTTTTAACAAAGAAACTCATGGTCAAAGGTGATGGTGCTTACCCAAAGGCTTTAAAATAGAACCTCAAGTGCTCTTGGAGCTCTCTCTCCATCCTCACAGTTCAGACCATACAAAGACGCGAAAATGGCACATAAGACTTGGTTTTTCTTCACAAAGGTGACCACTTGGAGCTCGCACAACCAAAGGAATGACTCCCACACCACCCAAACTCAGAAGAAGTCCCCACACTCCAAAGTCAACAGCTACCACACACCCAAGCAAGGACCTTTCTGCCTCCAAGTGATCCCTTTCAAGTTGTAGCAAGGTTGGCTAACTCAAAGAAGAAGAAATGATGAATAAAGTTGGGATTTGAAGGAAGGGAAGCAAGAACAACACAAGGAGCTCATGGCAGCCATGAAAGTCAGAAAACTCTATGTAGGAACAAAGGGAATTAACATAGGTCCTTGTACCAATAGTTATTTATAGTCTCATTAACTCTAACCACACTGTATTAGCACTAATAGCTATGCTTATTATTTTAATCCCAAACTTTGGATTCTAAACCTAGTCATTTTTCTAAGATTTGTCATATTTTTATTTTATTTTTCGCAACACTTTGCCGGTACACGCTTTTATGTAGCCGATACAAGTCCTGACACCAGTTCACATTATTTCGACTCGAAACTTGACATCCTAGTCCTATATATTATTCTAGGAATATTCATACACTTATTATAATTTTCCGGGATACTTCATCGGTACACATTTATACCGTGAGGCAGAACCGGTATCTGCACTTTTTGTCAGAAAAATGACTTTCAGCATTACTAATCATTTACTATAATTATTTAAGCATTCTCATAATTATTAAGGTCAATTATGTAATTATTTTCTAATTTCGCATTTAATTAACTTAATTTCCTAATTTAACAGTGCGTGTTCTTACATTTCTCATCTCTATTCCATCCATCAAGATTGTATTTCTTCCCACCGTCTCTAAAGCTTTAATCTTGTGAAATCAATATCATTACACTTACATAATCTCATTTTCATGTAAAAGATGGGCTCAAGTTCAAACACTTATATTGCACTTATCTACTACAGTGGGAGGCAATTTTAAGGTCCTAATGGTGTCTTTGAAGGAAAAATGAAAATGATGCAAATCAAACGCGATACTACATACAATGAACTCAAAAGGAGAATTCACCAAAAATTGGGGCTCCTAGGCAGCCAATGCTTTCATTGCTTGATAGCCATGTACGAGACTATAGTTGGTAATGATACAATATACTACATTGGTAATGATATCAATGATGATGATGATGTGGATTGTGCCATAGGTGCATTTTTTAACCGAAAAGTACAAAATTTTATTGACATATATATTAAAGTTGATTCTCATCAGCCTTCATCTTTACCTATGCATACAAACACTTCACAGTATTTTGGTCAAGAAGACAGAATTGTCGATTTATCTGCACCTACACAGGTGTTAAGTCAGATAACATTTGGGGAAGGAGAAGAGGATGAGGAGTGGAGGTTTTGGTAAAACACCCTCACCATAACCTCCGTATATGGGCAATCCATCTTCGCAAGCACCAAGAGATGTGTTTGGTCTAGCAGTCTAACAATGTCAAAACCTTCAAACTAGAAGAACGTCGAATTCAGTGTCTATGGCTCACATATCCATATGCTGACGAAGTGCTTCAAACCGCGATGACCTAACCGAAAAACCGATAACCAAATAAACCGAAAAACTAAAAACCGAAAAAATCGCAAATTTAAATTGGATTGAATCGGTTTTCGGATTGATTGATGAAAACACCCAATATATTAATTCCCCTCTACCTACTTGGGCTTTTCCCGAATCAAACCAAAAAATTTCTAAACCCAAGATCATTTAACCCTTAAACTAAACCCAAGAAAAAATCTAGTCATATCTCATCAACAAAATTTCATTTGCATAAAGTTTCATATCTCATTGCAAAAAAAAAACCATATTATCGTTTACTAATGCTTTTATATTTCAAAAAAAAGGCAAAGCCAATATATACAAAAATGTTATTTGCACAATAATTATGAAACAAATTTTAGGATTTTCAAAAAATCAAAAACCGATCCAATCAAATTAACAAAATTGGATTGGATCAACCAAACAACCCAAAAATCAAAAAAAATCTAAATCGAATCGATGATTATATAATTAAACCGAAGGGATTGGATCGGATGATTTTTGCTTGCAAAATCGATCCAATCCAGACTGCGAATACCCCACTATGGCTCACATATCCCTATGCTGATGAAGTGCTTCATGAACCGAGTGTGTGCCACCTGGTCATTGTTGAATAAATAACTGGATGGCATGTTATGAGACTCCTCCAATAACTGGCTCTAGCTGAGAGGATGAAGACTCGTCATGTCGGCGCTTTTTCCCCTCAAGGCTCTCTTGGAAAAATGTTTGTCAGCCGTCTTCTCAATTTCAAATCTGAAAAAACACAAATGCTAAATCAACAACAGAAAACACATAATAACAAAACAAGGAAAAACCAAAAAAACATAATAGAATTCGAAAAAAACCCCAAAATTGAAAACCTAGGCTTCACAAATTTGGCTTCTCAACTCTATACCATAACAAATTATACATGTTCATCAACCAAACAACCCAAAAATCAAACAAACAAATAAAATATTCAAAAAAGGGGATTTTGGTTAGGATTCACCAAAACAAACCCCCCCCCCCAAACATACCTAAATGAGATTCCAATCGGTTAAAGAAGGAGAGGATGGTGATGGCGGAAGAAGGACCAATTGATTCCAATAGCTAAATAAGGGTGATTGCATGAAAGTTTGCTCCTATTCGAAGGGGGTACTCGAGTATGAAGTGAGGGTTTTATAAAAAAACCCAACTCATGATATTTACTCAAGTACACAACAACTAATCCATTTTTAAAACCTAAATCACGAACAATACTCAAGTATATAACTTGTGTGTTCGAGTATCTACTGTTTCACCAAAAATACTCGAGTATTAAATGCTCTACTTGAGTACATAACTCAGTCAATGGTCAAATAGAGACAGATGAATGAAATGTTTTCGTACAATGCTAAGTTATAATATTAATTTTTATCAGGGGCAAAAGGGCCAATCACCCTAGTTTCATTTAATAAAGTAGCTTCATAAAGATTCCAAAATGGTTCAACAGATTGAAGAGCCTCTTACCACGCTGCGTAACCTAAAAATGACGTCAAGAAGGAGTACCTTCTTTTAATAACTTTGTGACGATGTCTTCAAAAGTGTATCAAGAAAACGATGAAGGGCGGAAACAATGGCATAGCCATGTTGGCTCCAGCCAGTGCCTTAACCCTTACTAGTTTTCAAAAATTAAATAACCATAGTTAAGCGGCAAGACTTAAAAGGGGTAGAATTTAATGTTTGACACCGATTAATTTTTTGTTTGACATGGGTTGAATAGTTTTAGGTTTTATAAGAGTTATGTTGTAGAAAAAAATGTTTGTGTTATGTTATAAAGATTCATTTTACGTGACGGAGGATTTTTTTGTTATTGTGAGTCCTATAAAATATTATGAATGTGGAAACTTTCTCTCCTAATATTAAATTTAATGTTTGACACCGATTAATTTTTTTTTTGACATGGGATGAAAAGTTTTGGATGGCTTGCAAAATTACTGCTCAATAGTGCCTCATGAAAATGATGAATGATGCAAGTGGATGGCTTGCACATTACACACCCACACGATGAAAGGTGCCACTTATTTATTTATTTTTTTCCCAACTAATGTCTTTAATTTATTTTTATGACACCAAAAGCAAAATAAGTTTCTTGTCGTTACAACACCAAAAGCAAAATAATAAAACTCATAATTTTAATGGCTACGCCGAAAAGAAGAGGATGGCTTGCACAATGCGACGTGCTCAATAGTACCTCATGAAAATGATGAATGATGCAAGTGGATGGCTTGCACAGAACAAACTTGGGGTCCACACGATGAAAGGAAGTGGCGTCACGTCAAATCATGTGCATGATACCCCAACTAATGTCTTTAATTTGTCGTTACAACACCAAAAGCAAAAGAAGTTTCACACTTCAACGTATGTTTGATTGTATTTTAATTTTTTGTTTTTAAAATTATTTTATAAAATAATTATGGAAATAATTATTTTTTATATTTTTTAAAAAAAAATTAAAAATTAAAATAAAAAATAAAAATATTTCATACATGTTCTCTAAATTTAATTTTAAAAATATAAAATAATTAGAATTTTTAAAACATTTTTTATAAAACAGATCTTACCAAATAAATTTTTTAATTTTATTATTCTATATATATATATATAAATATATATATATATATATAACAGAAATAAAACGGTCATAATTTCATCGAACCCTTATTCAAAAGTGTGGATGATATTGTATGTTCCACTGTCTAATTTAATTTCAAGATACGGGTGGAATATATATTTCACGAGTTATGGGAATAATTAACTTTAAAGGTGTAAAGCGACTTTAGCATGAGTTGGTGACATGATAATTATAAGGGACAATATCACAAATGATGTATATATGATGTGGCTTAATAAATACAATAAAGTTTAGATGAAGATTTTTTTTTTCATACTTGTGATTTTTTTAATAAAAATATAACACATGTATTATTTTAAAATTTTAACTATAAAAACTTTTAAAATGAAAATATTATATGATTAAAAAATTACAAATTCTATTCATATTCAAAAATTAATACTACAGGGCCTAAATAATTTTATCTTTCTTCCCCCTTCAAAGTAAAACTGTTTTTCTGATACCTCAAATGCAATCTATAGAGAATTTAATGGTTCATTAAGTTCATTTTTTTGTCCAATTTTTTTTCCATGTGTTATTCCAATGAACAACTATACGTATGCGTTATATAACACATACAAGAATTTCATGTTTTGTTTGTAAAATAAGGATTTTCAGGTAAGCAATTACATATATTCTTTCTATCAACATGGAATTTTTTTGGAAAAATTAATTAATTCTATTTTAGGAAAATTAATACTAGGTACCGGCAAATTGTCAGGTTGATGTGAAGAGTATTCCGAATTACCTTACCTGAAAATGCTTACTCCACAAACAAATCATGAAATATTTGTTGGAATATATAAATATATCCTATGAGTTATGAATAAAAAGTGAATTAAGGAAGAAAGGAAAGAAGAGAAGTTGAAGGGGTGTGTGGATTTTAAAAAGTCCCACATTATACTAGGGATGTGCATGGGTTGAACCGAACCGAATTTTTTGAAAAACCGAACTGAATTGGTTTAAATGATTCGGTTCGGAAGTGGTTCGGTTCGGTTCAAAACTTGTTCGATTCGGAAGTGGTTCGGTTTGGTTCGGAAGTGGTTCGGTTTGGTTCGGAAGCGGTTCGGGTCGACCCTCTTTTGAAAAGAAAAGAAATTAGAAATTTTAAAAAGAAAGTCATAAAAATCAATTTGGTTTGGTTTGAAAACGATTCGGTTTGGTTTGAAAACGATTCGATTCGGTTCGGTTCAAAATGGTTCGATTCTTAAACTGGTTCTAAAAGCGGTCCGGTTTATGAACTGTTTCTTTAAAATCTGGTTCAGTTCATGAACATATTCTTTAAAACCGGTTATTTTAAGAACGGTTCCAATTCGGTTCATGGTTCGGTTCAATTTTTTTGGTTATTTTACACACCCCTATATTAGACAACTAGTAAGAGGTGAGAGAGTTTATAAGCTCTCACCTCACACTATTAAATTGCCCATTGGGGCACTACACTTTTGTGAAGGCCTGGAGGGGAGAGGAGCTAGATGGCCTTTGGTCCACCACACACGCGCTGCCGCCACCGGCTCGGCTCGGCTCGATTCGTATGTATGTGTGTGTAAAATAAAAATAATTTTTTATTAAATTATTTTATTAATTTTTTGTCCAAAATACCCTTGTCCTTATTAGTTGCTTCCCTTCAAATTCTTCAACCAAAAGTTTATTCCCGCCGGTATTTTTAACGTTTTGGACCGAACCGGTTCTTGCCTTTCGGTCCAAACCGACGCGTACATTCATATTGGACCGAACCAGTCACTAGTTGTACCCGTTCATCGAACCAATCACTGGTTGTACCGGTTCACCGAACCAATCACTGGTTGTACCCGTTCACGACCGTCAGTCACAGCGGTTCGCCGCTAGCGACAGTTCATTGTGACCGTTCAGTGTCTATATATAGATCATAACCCCTTCAGAAATTTTATCCGGTTGTTTGCACTGACACTTTGCCGGATTTTTTCTTTCATCCGATTTTGCATGCTTCCTTCCATTTTCCGGTGTAATTCCTCTGGCATCTTGTTGTGTTCGTTCGAGCTGGTGACTGGTAATACTATCACTCTTCAGACATAATCCATTCTATCCTGTGAGACAAATGTCCCTCAACCTTTGGCATCAGTTATGGGGCAAATTATCTTAACCACTTTATGTGGGCTCAGGTTTATTTCATCATTCTGCATATTGTGTTCATTCCTTTTCTCCAATACTGTGATTCTGTTTTAATTTTACTGTTGCACTGTGTTTTATGATTATTAACCTCTGAGTGATTTTTAATATTACTTAGTGTCTTCTAAACAACAATATTTGTGTATGTGTTTTATATATGAGTTAATTAGTAAGTCCAGTAAAAATATGTTGGGAAACATAAAAATAAAGAAAATTAAATTTTTTTATTTAATATAATATGAATTCAGTTAAACTTTAATGTTACTATGTATATAGGTATAATGCTTGAAATTTCTTACACCAAAAAACTAAAGTTATCTATTTTAAAAAAATATAAAATTTATTAAATGTGCAAGTAATATATGGAGAGAATCTTAGCTATAATTCGTGCGGAATATTCTTATTTATTCATACAATAAAGTTCATTAATCTCCTTACTAAATATTTGAATATTGTGGTATTTTAATGTTTGTCATTACTAAATAAAATTTATTTAATTGCCATAGTAAGAATTCTCTTAAATTTAAAATTATGATAATTAAAATAAAGGAAAAAGAATTAACAGATTATTAATTTAATAAAAAATTATGAAAATATAATTGTTTTGAAACATTTTATGAATGTATTGCAGAGGATCTCACCCAAATAAAGCGAGTTTCCCTCTGGAACACGCCCAAAAAAGACGAGAACAGTATTGCCTAATTGGGGCGACACCAGCACCATTCACATTGTGACACATGGAAAAAAATTTAACAATTTGACGTAAAACTTCGGAAGACCATAACTTTTGACTCGGGTATCCAAATCAGGATTTTTTTACTCCATATAACTTTTCGAAATCTATACAATAGCATCTCATTGAAGGGGATTTGCTCACAAATTATTTGTGTTTCTAACATATACTATTTCACACACGTAGACTATGTAGCACCGATACGATACGCGACACGTGACACGACGCGACACGACACTCCGACACGTCAATTCTAAAAAATATGGATTTTGACACGTTGGGACACGTTTTAATATTAAATAACACTTTTAATTTATATAGCATATATTTCATTTAATATTCAGTAATTTAACAAAAAAATGAAACTAAATTAATAATACCCATCAACACGTTATAAAGGTGGAAGCTTAATAAAAAAATAGGAACTGGGATGAGAGAGAAAGATAATATCAGATAGAGAGATCAAATCAAATTAGAGAGATTAGAGAGAAGGAGATACAACAAGAGCGTAATTAGGAATTGACAGTAACAATGCTGAGATGATCTCTTATCTACATAAGGGGAAAAAAGGCAAGAAAAATAAAAATAAATTGATATGATCAGGTGAAAGCTTTATTAATATATTTTAATTTTTAAAAAAAATTATTTTTTGACGAAAATGCCATTTGACCGTGTCGGAACGTGTTGGACACAGTCAAATTCGCATGTCGAAATTGTCAACGTGTCGGGAATGTTAACCGCGTGTCGGACACTGTGTCTGCGTGTCGGACACGACACTCCCTGATTTTTGGAGTGTCCGTGCTTCCTTGGACGTAGATGTGTCATTCGCGTTCAAAATTAATTTTAGAAAATTAAAATATTGTATTTATTTCCATATAGGGGTTTGCATTTGTCATTTAACATGACACAACAAATTTTCCTACACAAATAACATTTTGTGGAGCCCACACTTTTTAAAGAAAAAAGAAAAAAAAAGGAATTACGGCACGCAAAATGAATCTCTATAACATTACACAATCATTTTTCCTACAACATAACTCTTATAAATCCCTTCCATATATTAGTTATTCCATCAATTTCTTTATGGGAATCGATTAATTAATATATATTTTTTCTCTCTTCCTTTATCACTATTGATATATCTTTGTATGATTATGATTCCCCACGTGATTCTATGTGGAGGAAAAAAATTGTGTCATTCACATTCAAAATTTATTGCAGAAAATCAAAATATTATATTTATTTCCATATATTAGTTATATCATCAATTCCTTTATTTATGGGAATGAACCAATTAAGATTCATTATTTTCTTTCTCTTCCTTTATAACAATTGATCTACATTTATATGATTATGATTCCCAACATCATTTTTGGGTGGAAGAAAAAAAATTGTGTCTTTTGCATTCAAAATTAATTGCAGAAAATTAAAATATTATATTCATTTCAATATATTAGTTATATGATCAATTCCCTTATTTATGGGAATCAATCAATTAAGATCCATTTTTTTCCTTCTCTTCCTTTGTCACCAAAGATTAACACCCCAAGTAATTTATGACCAAATCCCCTTGATTGAGATATGGTTGCATGGATTTCAAAAAGTAATATGGAATAAAAAAATACTTAATTTGTACACCTGAGTCAAAAGTTAGCATTCCGAAATTTTACTATTAATTAAAGTATTAATTTTTTGTGTCACAATATAAATGGTGTTGTCTCGCAAAAATTAGGCAAGAGTGATCTCGCCTAAATAAAGGTGAGTTTGCCTAAAGGAATTCATCCAAATTGGGCAAAAGTGATTCAAAACAACTATGTTTTAGTAATTTTTTATTAAAATAATAATATATTAACTTTTTTCCCTTCAAATAAAATATTTATAACTATAATATAAGTTACTGAGGTTATGTGTATATATATATGGGACAAGTTATATTTATAAACTTTTTTGTTTATAAATTCTTACAAACTACACTATATTTTCCCGGGATTTTTTCTTCTCCCGGGAAATAAAAAATTTGTAAACGGATTTATATATATATATATATATATATATATATATATATATATATATATATTTGATAACGATTTTGTGTATATACTGATAATAACAAACACTGAAATTCGTTAGTGGATGTAGCTCTGTCAATTATATTAATGAACTTTAACCGAACATTTTTTTATTTTTTTTTTGATAACATTAACCGAACATTTTAGTACATGAGCTATGAAGTGATCTTATATGTTATTAAATCCTCTAATATTATTATGTTTATTTATTTATAAAAATATATTTCCAATTCATGTAAAAACAAAGAACAAAATTCATAATATAAATATGAGAATGATGAAAATTCATATTGAGGTTTTATATTCACTTGAAAATAATTTTCATTTATGATGACTATGCATCAAAATATTTCGAGTTTTTTTCTTTCTAATCTTAATTAAGAATAAATAAATGTTTAATATTTACAATATGTAAAAGTATTTGTGTGTATGTATAGCTCTCTATCTACCTATATCCATAGAAATATTAATAAAATATTATTTAAACCAATATTTTTATATTTGAATATAATAAGATTAAAAATAATTTTCATCATTGTTATAATCTATATTTATTATTGAAGAACTTTTTTAAAAGGTTATTTCATAAAAGATGTATTTTGGGAAATAAACAAATATTATAAATTTTTGGAACTTAACTACAGAAACATTTTTCCCTTGTTATAATCTATATTTAAGAACTTTTTAAAATTTTATTTCATAATTTTTTTATATTTAAGATAATAAATAAAGGGAAAAATATTTCTCCAGTCACCTAAGATAAAGTTATCTCTAGTGAACTCGAAACGACGTCGTTTTGGGTTATAAGATTAAAAAATTACAAAAAAACAACAACAACTAATGTACGATAATATAGGTAAATAACTATTTATTATTCTTGACGAAAACAGAAATTAAGTGTTGGGCATGTACTCACGCTTCATACCTACCGATCCTTCAACAATCCGCGTCATGCCTTTATTAATTTATTAAAGGATTGGGTTTATTCGGTACTCTTTTGAAATTATTTTTTTAAAATTACAAATTAAGTAATAAATTTTCCAGACAGAGTAATAAAATTACAACCTTTATTATCTATGGGAAAAATATTTATTCTTTTAAAAAATATAACTTTGTGTCATTTTAGATTCTAACCGTTCATTTCCATCAATCAACTATTAGAATTTATTGAATTTTATTGCGAATTATTAATTAATTAATAATTTTAACTCAATAAATCCTAACCGTTGATTGACAGAATCAATGGTTAAAATCTAAAATGACTCAAAGTTATATTCTTTAAAAGAACAAACGTTTTTCCCACTATTTATTACTTCATAACTTTTAATCCTTTTTACTTAATTTATAATATTTAACATGAAATTTATAATTAAGAAAAAAAGGAATATTCTTACTATCAAAAGAACTCACTACCAATCCAGTACCTATCTAATGATCGTTGAATTTTCTTTCTCTCCTCCATAAAGCATTTAGCATTGTCTTTCTAATCCAATAATAATTAAATAAGTAACAAATTGGTAATGAATTTTTTTAACAGAAAAGTATTTTTGCAGTAATGCAGATAAATTATCTACAGATGAATCATCTGCAGATAAATTATCCGCGTTTAATTTCAATACGACGTTATTTTGGGATTGAAAGATTAAAAAATTACAATTATAAATACTATAATAATCTTGAAATAAATTAAAACTATAAAAATACCTTGATTTCCGCCTAAAATAATGTCATGTTAGGCTTACCGCAGATAACTTATATGTGATAACTTATATGCGATAACCACGGAAAAAACGAATTCTTATTTTAATAGTAATATCTTGACTCTTGAGAAAAAAAACATAGATAGTCACTTTTTTTTATAACAGAAAAGTACGAAATGAACCGAATAATCAAACGTTAAAGTTTTGCTATAAAACAGACATGACAACCGGAAACTACCATCATCATCAACATAATCATAATTCATAGAAAAAATATCTTCTCCCTCTCTGCCTCTATTCCCTTGCATTCATCTCTCTCTTTCTTCTCTATTTCTCTCTTTCTACCTAACCTATCAAACATCCATGGCTACCTCATCTTCTATTACAAAAGAGAGCAACAACCAAGGGGGTATGAAAAATATTGAACCCTTTTTGTGTTTTCATTTCTTAATTTTCTGTTGCTAGCATTGATCTTTATGGCTTAGTAATTTGTTTCTGTTTATATATATATATATGTGCACGAGAACAGTTGTTGAGAAACCAATAGCACTTGATCAAAACGTTCTGCAAAAGCACGTTGCATTCTTTGACAGGAATCAAGACGGCATCGTTTACCCATGGGAGACTTTCCAAGGTTTTTTTTTATTTTATTTTTTTATTTTTAATATATTTCGTTAAAGAAACAGGAACTGAAATAAAGAAAGGAGAGAAATGACAGAACAACCTAAACATCGTTCTCTTACTTGCAGGATTTCGTGCAATAGGTTGTGGGTTTCTGTTATCTACTTTTGCTGCTATCTTCATCAATTTTGGACTCAGCCAGAAAACACGCCCGGTACTATTTCTTTTTTTTTTTCTCTCCCCAAAATTTGTTACGATTATTATTAGGGGTTTATACTTCTTAGGTCACAGGAGAATTTTTGCAACACACATACTTAAGTGGGTTCCATTAAAAAAAAATACAAAAATTAAAAATATCGGCACTCTCTCTCTGATGTGAGTGTAGCTTTATCTCTCTCTTAAAATAACACAACTTTATAAGAAGTATAAATCCCTTATTATTAAATCGTAATATCGTAAAAGTGTTTGGAAATATTGAAATATTGATGAAATCATTGTGATTAAAAAAAAAATCATAAAATCACATATTTAAATCGGAATTTTAACCACCATGGTGATGATATAAATTATATCATTTTTAGGAGAAATAGACACAAGGAATGCAAATTATGCGGAGGAAGTGAGTGATTTCTTTAATTTAAATTTTAAATAAAAAAAATTATTTTGTGTCTATCTCTCTTAAAATAATAAATGATATAATTTTATGTCATTTATTATTAGTGTTTGTTTTTTTCATTTTAAGTGGCATAATTTGTGTCATTTTTAATGAGATTATATTGTTTTGGTGTGTTTTTTATATGAAAAAACTTTGTGCCACGTGATATTTAAAATGATAAATGTTTTTCTCGTTTGTTATTATTATTTGGTTATTGTAATGATAATGTTATTTACATAATTGATGCTAATGAAGTTTCTCGTCAGTGCTGTTTCCATATGAATGTGGGGTGAAGGAAAATTCGATTCCATAACAAGCTAATAAATAAAGAAAATAGGAATAGGAATCATATTCTTATTTCACAGTTTGATACAATCAAAAATAAATTAACATAGAAACTGATTTTGCAATTTCACGTATGAAATTCAATATAAAAGTTATAAATGTGATGCAAATGACACAAAAATTTAGTACACGAAATCTTTATAGTTATTCTTTCTTTTCAACACTTTTCCTTATAATGAAAATTTTATAACATGGCCTTATACTTTATGATATTTGCATAACATTTATCCTGCATGTAAAAACTTTAAGACAAATGTTAAGTGAATATTAAATAAGGATATATTACAAAAATATATAAAACTCTATTTCATAACAAATATGGAATCTTACGTTTTTTAGAGGAATTGATGAGATTTTATAAATTTGTAAAATGAGTTTTAGAACAAAATAAGGATGTCATTCTATAATTTTTGTTTATTTTTTAAGATTTAGCTTCTCTAAATTTGAAATTCATTTTAAAATATTTCACTTCAGAGTTAATTTTATTTTTTCTGCAAAGAAATATAAGAATCTTTTGGTTTCAATATTAAATACGAAATGATATATACTTTATTCTTTTACGTCAAACTTGATATTTAATTTATTAGCAATTTTCTATAAAAATTATCTATAAGTATCATTATAAATTCTAGAATTTATAATTTTTCCTAACCTTAAAATGAAATGAATAGTCTATTATCTTCCTTAAACTTTATATTAGAATACATATATAAAGATTTGAATTTGATTTTCTCATATTGCATGAGAATTCAATTCTCATGTTATGACTCAATTAGTGGTAGGTTTCATATTTATTAAAAAAATTTTAAAGAAAAGAAAAGTTTTGCAATTTTCGTATATTTTCTAAAGATCATTATAAATTCTAGAATTTATAATTTTTCCTAACCTTAAAATGAAATGAATAGTTTTCCATTTATATTACAATATAACATCAAAGAAAGGAATATCAAACATAAGGCATAAAAGGAACTCAGATAAGGAACGCGTGGCCATAAAGATTAAAGAGCTTTAAAGTAGAATAAAGAAAAGTAAAGGGGAATATGTGGGGTTCATGAATAGGCATCTCTTGCCGTACTGAAAATTGTGTTTGCTCACAACAACCTTGAAGGCTAATTTATGCTCTCGAATTTGTAATCAAATTAAACACTTTTCCTCCATTGATTCATGCAAGTAAGATTTAGGTATGTCATGTTAGTTACGTACCTTGAACATAAATAAAGTAATTTTAAACTTAAAAATTAGAAATACTGTAGGAAAAATAAAAGTACTTGAAACCCAGTACTAAAGACAAAAGGGCTTCGTCTTATTACTCTTTGCACAAACTTGTGGCGTTAATTTGATTATGAGGATGTTTATGAATGAATTCCATGCAATTTTTTTTTATAAATACTTTTTAAATTAGGACAGTCATGGCCTCAGATTAAGTTTTTGTTTTTAAAAGAAAAATATCTATAACGTATCACTTGCTATATTGTTAATTTAAATGTATGTAGGGATTAAATATAGGGAACACATACACTTACCACTAAAAAAGTTTATAACTCTTAAAACCAATTTAATCACCATTGATTTTCGTCAATCTAATGGTTATAATTTATTGAAAATTAATAACATTTATTGTGTCACATTTATTAATTCTCAATAAATTATAATGTTAGATCGATGGAAATCAACTATGATTAAATTGGTTGTTAGAGTTATAAACTTTTTTGATGGTAAGTGGATCCTCCTCTTAAATATATAAAGAACCTCATGAATAATGGAAAATAATTTATATTCAAATATCGAGATTCTTTATTGATAGGATATATATGATCTCATAGTAAATTATCAATAGATTTAATAATTATCTTCATCTTAAAAGGCAGAAAATCTCCTCTAATCTTAACTATTTAGTTTTTCTCATAAAATGTATCAAAAATAAAAAAAATCTCATAAAATATAAATACTATTAAATTTAGGGTTTAGTGTTTATTTTTTTAAAAGACATAGAGTTATGTCATTTTAAGTGAGATAATAACACAGTAATGAAAATCATGGGATAGAAAGCGAGTGATTTTTTTTAAATTTAAATTTGTAATAAAAAGATATTAGATTATGTTTTTCTCTTACTTAAAATGACACACCTCTATGTCCTTTAAAAGAATAAATATTTTTTCCTTAAATTTATGATAATATAACTTTGGGGAAGGATCTGTTTATAAACTTTTTTTATAATTTTTTGTAAAACTTTTTAATACTTATATTTATAGTAATATTAACAGGAAATATATAATACTTTTGGGATTGTAAGAGTTTGTAAATAAAAAATTTGTATGTATTTATAACTCCCATCAACTTTTTAATAATTATATTTATAGTAATATTAATAAGAGATAAGAATCGTGTTGTATTAAAAAATAAAAATAAAAAATCGTGTTGCACGAGCAAGATTGCTGTCATGCAACGCTATCGACGAGGCAAAGTCAATAAAGAAAGTGGATCTTCAACTTTCTTTAATATTATTTTCTTTGTCTATTTTTGTGGCGGGAAGAAAAATATCTTCTAGCAAGAGGACGAAATGAAAGCCGTATGAGTAAATGGTTGAAATGAATAAAAGTTTCTTTCTAGATATTCGGTGCTTCCTTTTCTTTACATCAGAATAATGTTAATGTCTTTCTTCTTTCTAATTATTTGTGGGTCGTTCCTAAAAACATGAAAAAAATAATAATGTAAATATTAATGTGTCATGAATATGAAAGGGCTTTATCAATTGAAAATTAAGTCACACTTGTTTGAAAACGACAACTTCTGCTGTCAATGAAGATAACAGTCAATGTCAGTTAGTAAAACGGCAGTTTAAGTAAAAAAAAAAAAAAACTGTGACCTCTTATGTTTTTTCCTTATAGTTTTTTCAATAACGAAAGATAAAGGCACAAAATTAAGTTTAATAGGGAAAAGTGTTTGTCACTTAAACAGAAAGTTATATTATTTTAAGAGAAATACAGATTTTTTAAATTTGAATTTTAAATTAAAAAAAATCACTCATTTTCTCTCTCATGTTTCCGTTTTCCTGTCTTTTGCTTCTATAATCATAAGATAACTTAATGTCATTTAAAATGACAAACATTAAATCTAGAAAAGTATGTCTTAATATAATTATTTCTATTTTTTATTAATATAAAATTAAAAATATAAGAGAATCCAAATTTACTGTATGTATTCTTAAGTCTTTTGCTTTATAATCATAAGATGGTTAATGCTTTCAGGGAGAAGGAATGAATGGGGAAAAAAACAAATTATTATTCCTCTTGTAATTTTAGACATATATTATTAGAAATAAGGCAGAATGCTTTTATTATACTTGAAAATATTAATGCGTTTTTATTTTGTTTCTGCTACTGGCTTGTTTTTACCTGGCTTTTACGATCTTATGGTGTTGTAGGGTAAGTTTCCTTCTATACTGCTACCCATTGAAGTTAAAAACATCCATAGAGCCAAACATGGAAGTGACTCAGGTGTCTATGATAGCGAAGGAAGGTAGATATTGTTTCATATGTATATGCCAAAATTTGATTAATTCTTCTTAATACATCTTCATGGAAAAAAAAAAAAAACTAAGGCTAATGAATTGTTTGAATTATTTGTTTTTAATTTTTCATATTAATTGTTTAACTAATTATTAATTTTTGCTTTGCTAGGGAATAACTTTTTTTTAATTTACCTTTCAATAGCTAATCTGACTTCATATAAAATTTGTGAGATACATAAATAATTTCAGAACATATATAATGTCAATACTATCGATATATAAAACATTAAAAAGGCCTTTAACCTAATACTTTAAGGTTTTGCGTTGAAATGATTCTTTACATGGTATGAGAGCTTCAGTTGAAATAGTTCTTTATATGGTATGAGAGCTTCAGTTGAAATAGTGATTATAAGATCATGAGTTCTATTCCCATCGTGCCTCCCCCTTGTGGAATTAAATTAGAAGAATAAGGTAAAAAAAAAAAAAAAAAAATATTCTTATCAAATGACTCTTACGTGAAGGAGTGTGTTAGAGAATAATATAAATCATTAAAAAGAACTTCACTCAATACCTTAAAATTTTAGGTTGAAATGATTCTTTACATGTATGCTTACTCAAGCCTGTGACTTTTAGGTTTGTTCCTTCAAAATTTGAAGAAATCTTCAGCAAGCATGCACGAAAAGATCCAAATGCTTTAACATCTGATGAATTGATGGCGATGCTAAAGGCAAATAGAGTTCCTAAGGATTTCAAGGGATGGTAAGTTTGTCTTATAAAATACTGAATGATTTTTGTTAGTGTTTATAATTTGTGGTGAATATACATGAATTTTAAATTACTACCATCTGATTTTCAGGCTTGCTAGTTACACAGAATGGAAGATTTTATATGTTCTTTGCAAAGATAAGGACGGTTTACTTCACAAAGAAACTATTCGAGCTGTTTATGATGGGAGCCTGTTTGAAAAGATGGAAAAGGAACACTCAGAAAAGAAAAATAAATAATTAATACACATTCATATGATTCAATGTAGGGACGCATGCTTGTTTGGATTTCTGGTTGAGTTCCTTCAAAGAGTTTGATTTATAGGTTGTGATAGTCCTATGTGTGTATGAATGTGGATATTAAGGAATGGATATATATATATTTTTACATGAATGGGATTCTCAAGTACCTGCCTTGATTTAGTTATATGAATTGTTTAGAGTCTGTTTGGATTTTTTTTTTTTTTAAGCTAGAAGCTAATTATAAGATTAAGCTAAAATAAAGAGCTTAAAAATAAAAACTAAAAACTGTTTGGTAATTACATAAAAGTTTTTGCTTAAAAGTTACTTAAATGCACACATTTCCAGAAAATTATTTCTCTCTCCATCTTTATAACTCTTCATTTAAAAAAAAGAAGTACATAATTCAAAAAAAGTAGATAAGAGCTTAAAAAAAAGCTCCTCCTAGAAGCTTTTAGCTTTCAGTTTTTTTCTTCATTATTAAAAAAAGAGTTTTTCATGATAAGAGCTTTTCCCAAAACCTGTTTGGCCTAGCTTATGCTTATAAGTAGCTTATAGCTTAAAAAAAGAGGATCCAAACAGGCACTTAGTGTTGATAATTTCATAGGGAATGATTGGTTTACAATTTTTTTTTTACAAATTACATTAAGTATGATCGGTCATACACTCTTAATTAATGTATGACCAGTTAGACATAGTATAATTTGTAAGAGTTTGTAATTTATAAATATAATCTTCCCCTAATTATTTTTTGTTCAGTGCTGATAATTTTATGTTTGATGTTTTTGCCCCACCAATTAAATTCCTTCAACTTTGGTTTAAATGAAAACTTTAACCGCAATTTAATACTTTTCCACCGCCAAACCGAACCAACATATGAGACTGCCATTGTAGCTATGTGGGGTTTATTTTTCTCAAATACATTGTTTCTGTATGGAAATATGGTCGTCTTGGAAATTCAAAATTTAATCCCTTTTCTTTTTCGGTACATAAAAAAAGACGAACTGATTCTGTTGTATAATTGACTTTATTTTAGAAAGATAGTGTGAATTGATACGAGCCGAAAAAAAGTTCATGTATGGAAATATGGTCGTCTTGGAAATTCAAAATCTAATCCTTTTTTTTTTTGGGTACATCAAAAAAGAGAAACCGTTTCTGTTGTATAATTGACTTTATTTTAGAAAGATAGTGTGAATTGATACGAGCCGAAAAAATGTTCATGTATGGAAATATGGTCGTCTTGGAAATTCAAAATTTAATCCCTTTTCTCTTTCGGTACATAAAAAAAGACGAACTGATTCTATTGTATATTTGACTTTATTTTAGAAGGATAGTGTGAATTGATACGAGCCTAAAAAAAGTTCATTTCATATTTGTATTTAGTGCACACTAAATAATCATAATATATATATATATATATATATATATATATATATATATATATATATATATGATATGTCAAATTTGAAGTTATATATATATCATATATATATATATATATATATGGATGTCATAAGCTTACAAATCAGAGTCGTTGATCTTTTTTGATATAACGGCTCTTAGATGAGGTGTCAAACTTCAAATTGACACCGGTGTCAAATGATCCTACCTTATATACATATATATATATATATATATATATATATATATGTGGAGTTTACATTTCTACAGCTGTTGTATGTGCAGTATATACTTGAAAGCATTAAATGCGGGAAATCATAACCATAAAAAGGATGAAAACATTAAATGTAATATAACCATACACCTGGCTGTTGTAAAGCGGCTGCAGAAATGATTTTACCTATATATATATATATATATATATATATATATATATATATGGGAAAAGCTAGCGTTATGTAACAGCAAAACAAAAACTTGTCCAGCTGAAAGATCGATTTCCGTGCTTTCTATTTTATCTTTTATTTTTTTACAAAAATGTGGGTCCCGTGATTGTTTTGTTTCAGCAGGAAAATTTTGTTTTTTCCCTGTTACATAACGCTAGCTTTGTCACATATATATATATATATATGAGGAGAGATATTTTCAATACCAAAATTTTCTACTACCAACTTACTACTTATCTCATCACCATTAGATTAACATTTTCTCTCTCTTCAAAAACTATATATATATATATATATATATATATATATATATATATATATATATATATATATATGTATATATGTATAGGGATAATATTTTTTTGATATCAGTGTCAAACTAAAAAAAATTGACATCAAATCCTAACCGTTGATTTCATAAATCTTATAATTTATTGTTTCACACTTATTAATTAATTATTAATTCTCAATAAATAAAAGATAAATCCTACATGTATGACACGCATTCTCTCTCTTATTGTTATGCTATCATTATGCACATACATCACCCTTGGCTACGCCATTATCCTTAGTGCTCAGTGACCTACTACCCTCAAAAGTATTTCCCTCATAGATACCTGATAGAGCCCTTAGATCCAAGAGAAATCAACTAGTCTTTGATTAGACATCTCTGTCTCTCAAGGGCGGAACATTGGCGTCGTTTGTGAGTAATGGTAAATTTCTATTTCCATCGCAAATATGGTAAGCACAAGAAGCAGCAACCACCGCTGTCATCATCTCTGCCATTGCATACAAATCTCGTCTTAATGGAGTAACCTCTCGACGAACATGAACCCGACAGCGGACTTGATTTGACTACAACGTCGTCTCAGGCACTGCCTTCACATCGGCACATAACCCGCTGACGCAACCCGTACTAGTTCAGCCACCCCCAACGGTGCACGTAGACAACTAAATCACGCAGACCGCCCTTAACGCGATCCAACAACATATGGAGGAGATAGAGAACTGCAACCAGATTTGGAGGCAGATAGATACCCAGAGGATCCAGGAACTAGAAGAGTGTCTGCTCCAAAGGAGTAACCCAGAACAAGTAGGTGCCCAAGTCCAAGGCGATTGAAGCAAAGGAAGATATGGAGGCTGATGTAAAGATCACGATAGTAATGGAAGAACTGGAGGCACAATGGAAATGAAGAAAGCAACCAAGGTCGAGATAACAACAACAGCCAAGGTAGAGAGGATGGCGGAGCGTAGAAGGTTGATCGCAATCGAGATATTGCAATCTAAGACCGAGGTGAGAGAGGTGTGTACAGAAGGAAGTATCGTAGGGGCCAATACAATAATAGCTCTTTCTCTGACTTCATCGTCAATGCACCATACCCCGAAGGATGGAACTCGACACATTTGGCAAAATATAACGGGAGCTGGGATCTAGAGGTTCATCTTGACGTATTCGACACAGATATGTACATAAAGCGAATCGATGAGCCAATCATTTCCAATATCTTCGCATCTACAGTGATAGGAGTCGAATTGACGTGGTTGTCCAAACCGCCACCAAATTCAATAGGATCATTTGAAGAGTTTGCAAACAAGTTCATGTTTAACTTTGCTACAAGTAAAAAGCATCTTATGTCCGAGTTCACCTTGGGAACGATAAAACAAAAACAAAAAGAGACACTCCAGAAGCACCTACACCACTTCAAGGACGCGGCCTTGCAAGTCTTGGGTCCGAAGGAAAGTGTGCATTTGCATCGGGTGGTGGCAAGGCTAGACGGGATGGCGAGATCTATTTATAAAGAGCTATTGAAAACATTGGAGGAATTTAGAGCTCGATCGAAGAAGTACCTAGAGCTGAAGCATATAGAGTTGGCAAATGCCACTATAAAAGAAACTATGAGAAGCCGCAGTCCTCAGACAAGAAGCTCGGCTAGAAGAGAGAAAGATCGATCATGGAATAGAAGGCAGACCGACTTTCAAGGAAAGGGCTCATACTACCGAACTCTGAGAGGAAGATATGAATATACCCCATTAAACGTACCACGTTCCCAGATTTGGAGAGGCCGAGGCCAATTTTCAATAGAGGCAAGGTTGATCGCTCTCGATACTGCGTTTTCCATGACGAACCTGGCCATACCACTGATGAGTGCTGAGATCTTCAAGATGCGATCGAGAAACACATTAGGGAAGCAAGTTGTGCCAACACCTGATCAAAACACAAGGATGGAAGAACCACAAAAGGATGCAGAAGGGCCGCAACAAGAGTCAGAGCCGACAATAGAAAGGAAGAAAAGAGATGAAAAAGGCAAGAAGCCATAAACCTATACTGATGAGTTTCCAAAGTAGGGTATAATTGTAATGTGATAAATGAAGCCCTGTGCGGTGGAGGAGACACAATGAGCGTAAAAAAAAAGTACCTCAGAGAGGTTTTCTCGATCAGAGATCAGCCTAAACACAAAGAAGGTCATAGCAAGCCAGAAACTTCCACTTCACTAAGGCAAAGCTCAAGGACGTGGTCACAGGACACGTGGATAGGTTAGTCATAACCGGGACCTTAGTGAATTGCTGGATTAAAAAGGTCTGTGTGGACCCAGGAAATTGTGCAGACATCATCTTTTAGAATGCATTCAAAAGGATGAACCTGGATGAAGAAAACTTGAAACACTATACGTTGATTGCCTTCAACTGAGAACATATTCTCCCTAAAGGATACATAGACCTCAGGCTGACTTTAAGGACTAAAGAATCTTATAAATTGGGGTCGGGTAAGGTTTATTATTGTTGATTTCCAGTCACCATATAACATAATATTAAGGCGACCAACTATTCACGGGTACGACGGAGAGTGAGCTTGTTTTCCTATCTTACTTTGGGTGTTCTCTGCTGCCTGACGTGCACCAAACATCAGAAGTTCCCCTGAGAGAACGTGCTCGTGTTGAAAATGATGAGCAATAAGAATGAGGTTGTCACCATTAAAGGAGATCGAAAGAATCGCATGAATGTTATTATTAGTCCGTAAAGGAGAGTGAAGGTGGACCTTCATCACCACCCCGAATTCAACCTAGAGAAAAAACTGGAAATCAAGAAGTCGCTACCTAGACAGGATACCTTGTGAACATGGTCGAGTTGGACATGCGAGAAGAGACCCTGATGCCGAGTCCAGAACTAGATGGGGAATTAGAAGAACTAGCCCTAGGGGAAGATCTCGGAAAATGTAGTAAGATCGGTAGGGCAATGTACCCAGACGTGAAAGCAGGGCCGGTCGATTTCTTAAAGAAGAATAAAGACGTGCTCGCGTGGAAATCATCGAAAATCCCCAGGATCAGTCCTAAATTCTGTTGCCATAAACTGGAAATTTATCCCATATCCACTCTGGTTACTCAAAAGAAAAGGAAGCTAGGACCAGAAAGGCGGAGGTGATGTCTTATGTGTGTAAGTAAGAAACTCTCTATTCAGGTTAGTCGGTGAGTGTGGGGATTTCCTTAAGGAAATGGTTCCTAAGAGTGATGACTCTTAGAAGCACCCATGTGAACCTCCTTAAAAGAAAGGGTTTCTTTGAGTATAGCTCATGGAGGTGTTTAGATAGATAAAAAGGTTCCCTGGCTTGGATTATAGGTAAGATTCTTAATTAAGGCATGAGGCTTCCTTGGAATATGTTCCTGAGAGGTATTATCCTCATAAGCACTCATTTATTGTGTACTCACCAAGAGTGGTGATGTTCACCATATGCTCATCGAGAGTTATGATGTTTGATAAGTGTTCATCAAGAATGATGATGTGAATTAGTGCCTTCACTTAGTGATGGTGAATGAGGACCAATTAGTTGATTTATATTTAAGGCAAAAGATGATATGTCTACTGTTCAAGTAGATTGACTTGATGAGTAGGTTATGTGGGTTGATAATTATGGTATGCAAGATTTGAGTAAGCATGGATGCTTTTGGGATACAACAAGAGGAGTGTTGTACGAAATCTTTTTGCATGACAAAGTAAGGTGAATGAAGTTGGATTTTATTTTGACTTATTCTACAGTACCGTAAAGGTTCCATGTGTATTAAAGATTATATACGTCAATTCATAAACAGATGCTAACACATACTTTAATCTTATTGCATCCATTACCATAGTGCTTTCCTTAATTGATTTTCTTGTTTTGTTTTGTGTAGCTGATTGAATCTAGAGTCTCCACTTTTAAATCTACTTTTGTTCTGTCAAGCTGCTTAGACATTCTTTACACAAGGGTAAGTATTTCCCCCCCTTGTTTAGATGTATTAGCAGAGTTTGGGATCAATTATGAATGGTTTATTTTGAACAGATTGTTGATGAAGAAGGAGACGAAGTCAAACATGACCAGTTTCTTTTGAAATCTATAAGGATAAGGATGACAGCTGTACTCATAGTGGTACATAGATGTGTCCCATGAAAGGTGAAGTATGTTGATATAGGGGGTATTCATAGTGGAGTGGTAGAGACCAAAACACTAGTGAAGCTTCTCATGGTGTGCATCAAGGGGGGTGTGAAGTGGCTAAGGTGGAGCCGGAGAGAGCTCTTCCTCAATGTGAGAGGGGAATAAATCTTTGGTGCTACTGTAGCACCTTGATCACTGCAAAAAAACATAACATTTCAGATAGTGTGTGTAAAAAATGTATAGAAAATCAAGTGTGTTGTAGCTTACATGTATCATTTTTATTTGTGGGATGTACTGATTTGAATTGGTGTAGCTGAGCTGTAATGGCGTGGGGTCATATTTGTCGGCCGTTACTGGAGGTTACGTATCAAACATTACCTTTTCAGGCTAGGCACGGTCCCCTTCCAGTGTGCAGGGGCAGCCATTGCATGGGATATTCCGGGTTGATGATGGGCCTGTTAGAAGTGGGCTCTTTGGGCTAGGCCCAACGGTTAGGCCTATGTAAGTGGGCTATCCAGAACAACAGTGAAGAAGAATCCAAGGCTTTGGAAACCGACCAAGATGGCACACATGAAGAACAATATGATGAAGCATTTTGTGGTGTTAGTGATATTAAAGAATGGTTTTATAAGAGTTATCTTCTAGGAAAAGTGGTTGTGTTATGTTATAGAGATTCGTTTTGCGTGCCGGAGTTCTTTCTTTTTTTGCTGCGCGCCCCACAGAATGTTGTGTGTGTAGGAAATTTTTTAAGTTGTCATATTGAAAAGTATAAACATTTTTCCAATTAAAGAAATAGAAGATATGATCAAAGAGTGATCATGTGCACATGTTTTTTGTTCTTTCCATTACTGCAATAACAAGAAACCCAGCTGGTTAGTTTAGCAGAGAATGGTGTTTGATAAAACCCAAAGGAAGTATCTTAAAAGCACGAATGAAGAGGGTTGAGGATGTCATGTCGCGAGAGTTTGAAAATGTTCACATACAAAACATTACAATTTTGAGAAAGTTCAAGACCAATGAATTGCAGAGTCTGCATAGTCATTCAGTTTTTGGAATTTTGAATCCTTTAACTAATGAAATGTATTAATACTTTAATTTATTTTCAAATTATTTAATGTAGTAATTCATAAATTATAGATGAGACAGAGACAATATCGTTGGAAATGTATTTGAGTATTGACCTCACTATTCGTGAGCCGCGGAAAAGTAATGCACCTAAATAAAACAACAACCAGTAAAGGGAAATTT
Source organism: Gastrolobium villosum (assembly GCA_032173675.1). Taxonomy (NCBI): domain Eukaryota; kingdom Viridiplantae; phylum Streptophyta; class Magnoliopsida; order Fabales; family Fabaceae; genus Gastrolobium; species Gastrolobium villosum. Next base: position 65,572 of record JAVKPL010000044.1, on the reverse strand, counting down.
TGTCACTAATTCAAGAGTAAAGCATAATTAGAACATATTTGAAACTATCAAGTTGAAATTTTGCCCTTCGCAGCTTGGGCCTTCTCCCCGAGATTGCCCATCATCTGGTTGGTCTTTTCCTAACCCATAACAGAAGTTAATCCCTTTTAACTAAAAGGATTTTGACCCAAGAAAGAAATAATACGCAAGACTTTTTCATATGACAAAAAAAAAAAAAAAACTGGTCTTTAATGATGTTATTTATTAATGTAATATGAAAGATAATCTTAGTTATAAATAAAAAAAATATAATGATCTGACTACGAAGTTGTGTTACAAAATGACATCTCTAACTATAAATCAAATCAAAATTTTCTGCACCACCGATTATCTTGTAGGCACAAAATTATATTTATTTCCATCTTTAAATATGGTTATGATTTCTAAAAAAAAGTTAATACTTTATATTTATTTTCACCTTTGTATGGTCATGATTCCCCATATTTAATGTTATGGTCATGGAGTCCCCATATTTAATGTTAAAAACATTCAATATGAAAACACCATTCCTCTCTCTCTGGTAAATATAATCGTTAGATGATTTTGATATTAAATATGAGATTGATTTAATCACTTGACCAAAAAAAAGAAAAAAAAACTAGTAATGATGTTATTTATTAATGTAATATCAAAATAATCTTTTATATATAAAAAAAATCTCACTAAAATTAGAATGGGAAAAAAGTGACCCACCACCTTTCTGCATTTATTCAACGTTTATTCAAATCACTCCTTTGCATTTATTCTACCCACTGTTAATGTTAATAAAGGAGTACTGCTGTTGTGGTAGGTAAATATCATCAGCAACAACCATTCCTCTCTCTCTTTGTTCATCGTTTATGAATAGTAAATATTCTCTTATGTGAAGATATGTGTATTACATTTATACGCAACTATTATTTCTTTTAGCAATTTCATGAATACGAGAGGAATAAACAAGATAGATATTATATCTATATTTTTTTAGCAATTTATCCCAACAAGTTGAAATAGGCAGTTGGTGATAGCAATAACATATTAAGTAAAGATAAATAATATATAATAAATACATAAATAAATAAAAACATAGAAAAATTCTGTTCCTTCACAATATTAATAACATTCTTGTGTCCTAAAATCAAAAGCATACCAATTTATTTAGCACCTCATTGAGTCATATTTTACTTAAATTTTAATTGACTATTTCATTTCTTTCTCATATTTCATTTTTTGAGTTAATGCAATCATAATTATCTATTTGAGTCGAGTTGGTTCCCTGCAATATCCGCACAAACTTTAACTCATTGAGCCCGTCGTAACACTAATTCAGAGTGTGAGGGTGTCAAGGATAAAAATATTTAAACTCTTCCCAAAATAACATGTGAGAATATCAAGATTCTTTCCTTTCCATTTATTCAGCTCCCTTTCTATCAACTAAACTACTACAATTTGGTTTTTATGTCATATTCTTAATAACGAATTTCTTCTCTTATATATATATATATATATATATATATATATATATATATATATATATATATATGAGATAGTACATGGGATATATATAATGTTTCTCTAACAAAATGTTTGCTTTTTTGTTATTGGCAGATTCAGCTTTGCGCGCTGATGCATGCTCGGCAAGTGATAACACGGGATTTCGATTTCGATTAATCCGGTACTTGCTGGGTGCATCGAGTTCAACAAAAGGTCGTTTATACGGTAAGGTATTAATCCAACGAGTATAATTACATGTATGTATTAACCAAGAGCATTCTTTAAGTAATGTGAAATTTGAACTCTATACTTTTAAACACATTCTAAAATTCTTAGTTTGAAACACAAACACCTAGAAATTATAAGACTTGACCATAAAAATAAAGGAAAGAACTATAAATAGGCCATGGAAAATTTGTTGGGAGCTTATCCAATGATGATGCATAATTGAAGAGTTTTACCAAATGGTAGTAAGTAAGTAAATAGTAAGAAAACTAAGTAAGTGGAAAGAAAAAAACTTTAGTTTAATTCTCATGTCATCTTAAATATCTTCATTCTTGACCCGCTTCACATTTCGGATTAATCTCATAGTTGATTCAAAGAGTCGAAACTTGTGGGGATATCGGGGGAACCGACTCGTCTCAAAGAGATAATTAAGGTTGAGTTAATTCCAAAAATAATAATTGAAGAGTCCTCCAAGAAACGGCGCTAGGAGATTGAGAAGGAAAGTGCCATTTTCTGTTTATCCCTTGTCTTTTGCATTGAGGATGACTTGTTTTTCTTTGGCCTAGGTAGAAGAGAAATTTTTTCTGTTTGGAAATTATGATTTGTAGGAATATGAAGGAAACTGAATTTATCGGTATGTAATAAAAAAATTGTTTGATAGGAGTAAATATTATCGGAAATATTGGATAATTTTACTGAGTCTATATTTAGTTGATAATAAAATATTACATAATGAATTTATGAAACTAACCTTAACTTTTCAAAACAACGTACTTCAACGGCATTTTGTACAATCATGAACGATAGAGAGTTAATTTTGTCCGATAATTCGGTCAATGTTTTCTCAAATCATTGGAATCATGAAATACCACATATTCAAGGAGAATTTTAATTGGGCTTTTCATGTATTAAAACAATTCCTGGGAACCATATTTTTCTACTAAATATGAGATTTTCAAATTGCCAGGTTCACTTTCTAGGGAAAAAAAAATCCCCTTATACCAAACATTTCCTTAGAGTAAAGAATATTTTAAGTTCTCATCAAATATTATGGGATTCAATTTAATCCCATAGAAAAAAAGTCGAATCGTGATTTTTTAAAAATTCAAAATAGATCATTGTTTGTCTTTTTGAGGAACGAATGTGGATCTTTCTTGAATTTCAGAGGGATTACGATTTCAACTAATTGAGTCTATTTTAAATTTTAGAGAGACCATAAGTCGACTTTTTACTTAAGAAATTAAAATAGGTCCCATAATTTTTGTTGAGTACCCAAAAGATATTTTACTGATAATCTTATTAACGGGATTTATTCATGCACTTACAAAAAAAAATAACATTTACGTTATTTTTTACAATTACTAGTAATTTTACCGGTGATGAATGGCATTTTTAAATTTGTATATTGTTCATTAAAATATTGAGTTAAAAGTAAATATAATGTTATCAAAAAAAAAAGAAGGTGAAATAGTAAAAAGTGATCAATAAATGTAATTACAATTAACATATGTATTAAAATTGAGTATCTATACTACTATCTGACAAACTATGATTTACACTTACAGTATTAATTATTTGTTTTTCAAATACAAATTTAAGGTAAGTGGAGAATCTTTTTGCTATAAAGTTAATGTAAACCACCAACCTTAACGATCAATTTTTACAAGAATTAATAATGCATGGTATTAGAAAAAAAAATGGGAGGTTATACTTATTATTTATTTTTTTACTACCTCTTATAATTAAATTTTAATCGTTGATTTCCTCTATTTAATAGTTATAATTTATCAAAAATTAACAATTAATTAAAAAATGTGATACAATAAATTATTACCAATAAATTATCAGAAATCAACGGTTAATAATTGATAGTAAAATATACTCAGCAAAAAATGATAATGAGTATAATTTCTCCCCAGCAAAAAATCTCCTATTCAAATGAAAAACACCGAAATTTAAATTCAAATTTATGAAAAAAGTATTTATGATTTCAGATATCAGATTTATTAAATTTCCCATCGAAGGGTATTATTATGCAACACGAGAAAATATGTTATAGTTTATATATTTCTTTTTTTTTATTATCTCTTATTTCTATCATTTATTGTGAATTTAATTAATTAATAAGTTTAATTTACTCATCATAACCGTTTAATGTAATAATTTAACTATAAACTCTCTCTTTATATATTATTATTATTAATTATAATAATCTCTTTTTCTTATATGACCCAATAAATTATTAAATTAATAATTGATTAGAATAAATAAATTATATATTATTGAAATTTATTAAAATTTAGTAGTAAGAAATAATAATAAAAAGATACTAACTATAATAGTAATTAAGTGACTGAGTGTGCAGTGAGAAGAATAGTAATTAAGACATGTAATAATTAAGTTAGGAGGAATAGTAATTGTTTTTTTTTTTTTGGTACAATAGTAATTGTTTCTTTTCTTGAGTTGAGGTTGAGGCGTTCCCAACGAATGAAAGAGAAAAACGAAAAGATTAAATAAAAAAAAAGAAAAAAAAAAGAAAAGAAAAGAAAAAAGAAAAAAGAAAAGAAGAGGAGAACGAGAGACAGAGAGAGAGAGAGATCCATCTTGGGAAGGAGAAGGGTTTGCGGATTATTGGGGTTTGAGGGTTTTGAAGAATCAGATTTTTCAATTTTTGGTGAAAATGTCTCTGACGGGTGTGAAAATGTCGGAGGATGTTTGGTTAACCTGCGTGACTCATGCATTGTCCACTGAGACCGAAGAGATTATGGGTCTTCTCCTCGGCGACATCCAGGTTCCGAATCATTCAATGTTTCACCACTTACCTCTTACTTATACAAAACACTGTTTCTTATTTTTTTTGCAATATTATAGAACAGATTATTGTTACTTTCCTTTACTTCATAATGTATCAATTCCCAAAGGGACCCATTTACATCATTACATTAACTTAACCACGTATTGTCTCAGCATTTTTCCTAGTTAAAAGTGGGGGAAAATGTGTTCTAGGTACATATAAGTAATATTTGTCTATGACTATATATATCTGTTCACAATCTTTTGTTGTTTGTACGTGTAGTATATATTTTTACTGTAATATGGTTAACTTGTTCTCTATTTCTATGTAATATATTTTTGGGAAAAGTTCACTAATGCCCTTGTGATTTCCTCTAGAATCACTTATGCCCCTATGGTTTTTTTCTTATCACATATGTCCCTGTGGTGTGTAAAAGGGTATGTTTTTATCACATATACCACTGTGGTTTCTTATTTGTTACAAAGCACAGGAGTATATGTGATAGGAAATAAACCACAGGGGCACAGATGATTTTGAAGCAAACCACATGGGTATTGGTGAATTTTCCCCTATATTTTTCTGATTGTCATAGTGTTTAATCTACTTAGATATTATTTGACTTTTTCTGATTGTCAGAGTGTTTAATCTACTTAGATATTATTTGATTGTGGATCCAGCATTCAAAGAATGGGAGTGTGACTGCATTGATATGGGGAGCATCTCCGCAGACAAGGTCTGATCGGCGAAAGGATCGAGTCGAAACTAACCCTGAACAGTTGGCTGCTGCATCAGCTCTGGCTGATATATCCTTATTCTTGTTGTTAGTTATGTGCTTATCAGATTTAACATTCATTCAAGTTCACTTAAGAATAAGTTTTACAGTATTTATTTCGTCCTGGCACTCGTTGTTCGATATTTTAGGATTATAGGTCACTTGTTCTTTGGTTTCTTGTTGGATTTGGAAATGGTTGGTTTGTTGTGCCATTAACTTTATAGCACAGAATGACCACATCGACCGGAAGAACTACAAGGGTAATTGGTTGGTACCATTCACATCCTCATATTACAGTTCTGCCTTCGCATGTTGGTAAGTTTTGGGTATCCTTTTTTTTTGTTTTAAATCTTTTTCTCTTTACTTGTCGGTTTTTGTTTAACCTGTTGTAGTCATAAAGTTAATCAACTTCAACCGGAGAATTGCATATTTTTTTTTCTTTAAGCGAAACATCATTGAATGTTTTCTTGTTAAGTTGTGCATACTTTGGAATGGGGAATTGAGTTATAATATGTTAGCATTTGTGAAATGACAAGTATGATTTTATGTAGCACTTTGTAACTTGGAGAGGAAATTGTTAGCATGGCCAAATGAAGGGAGGAGGTTTATAATTATTAATCATTGTGAAATTATGGTGGCCGGGAGACCTTGGTGTTATGCAGTTCTTAGCTGTTGAAGTTGTTAGAATAGGAAATATAATATGTATAGATTTGTATAGATTGCTTTTTTATTTGTAAATATTTTTTTCCTATTTAGGATTTGGATTAGGTTTGGGCTTCTCACTTAAGCTCATTATGGTCTCTATATATTGTAACTCTTTGTATCAGTTTAATACACAACATATTGTTTATATTCAAGTTGGTATCAGAGCTCTTGTTTTGGGGACCCTTGCTTTCGCTTAAAACCTCGTTCTTGCTTTAAAACCTAAGCCCATTGCTTAGGTGCTCTATTTTTCTATGCCGTGTGTCCTTCCGGCAAGTCATCTAAGCTGTGAGCCCCTTCAGATTGATTTCCGTACCTGTCAGCACCTTCGTCCGCCACCGGAGAACTTTTCCGGCGACATTTTGAGCCAGATCACCTGCAATCAGAATCCCCCTGAGCAACAAAGCCAGATGGTTGCTCCATGTAAACTTCTTGTAAATCACCATGAAGAAAAGCGTTTTTGATGTCAAGTTGAAGGAGTGGCCAGTGACGAACAGCAACAAGAGCAAGAAACATGCGAACAGATGCCATCTTAGCGACCGGAGAGAATGTGTCACTATAGTCAAGGTCGAAGATTTGAGTAAAATCCTTTGCAACTAAGTGCGCCTTGAGACGATCGACATGGCCATCAGGTCCAACTTTGACAGTTAAGACCCAGCGACAACCAACAATAGACTTCTCCGGAGGAGCAGGAACAAGATCCCAAGTGCCATTGGAATGAAGTGCAGTCATCTCATCAAGCATCGCTTGGCGGCACCCTGGATGGGAAAGTGTTTCACCTGTTGTCTTAGGAATAGAAATAGAAGAAAGACTAGAAACAAAGGTGAAATAAGGAGTAGAAAGACGGTTATAGCTTAAAAAAGTATAAAGAGGATAAGGGTTACGAGTAGTACATATACCTATTTTTTGGGAAATGGGAAGAGCCTCTGGTGAAGGAGCCTGAGGAAAAGAATCAACAAGAGAGGGCGATGAGTCGGCCAGAGTTGAGTCGACAGGAGGCACAATTTTATGACCCTGATAGGTGAGAAATGGACGGTCCTCAGGTATGGAAGCAATAGATCGCTCATCTGGAATAGAATTACCTGCAGCTGGTAAAGACAAGCCAAGAAAAGGAACAGGAAGAACATGATCAACCTGTGACAATTGAGATGGGATAGAATGAAAGGGTTGTTGATAAATAAAGTGAATCAGCGGAAACAAAATAAAGCTTAAGATCAGGAGAATAACAATGATAACCCTTTTGAAGACGAGAATAACCAAGAAATATACATTTAAAGGCTATGGATGTTAATTTGTCCTTACTAGGAGTGAGATAATGAACAAAATAGGTAAAACCAAAGACATGTGGGGATAGAGGATAGAGAGGAGCATCTCAAAGCAACAAGTTATATGGAATGTCATTATTAGGCACAAATGAAGGCATGCGGTTGATGAGAAAACGAGGCAAGGACTGCATCGGCCCAGAAGTGAAGAGGAACATGCATGTGAGGATAAGTAGAGTCCGTGCAGTTTCAGTGAGATGTCTATTTTCACGTTCGGCCACTCCTTTTTGTTGTGGAGTGTGAGGATAAGTAGTTTGGTGTAAAATACCCCGTGTGGCTAAGAAATTATAAAAATCAATAGAAACATATTCCTTAGCATTATCACTGCGTAAAATACAAATAGAAGCACCAAATTGAGGATGAATCTCGACAGAATATTTTTGATAAATAGAGAATAACTCAGAACGGTTTTTAATTAAATAAATCCAGGTACAATGTGAAAAATCATCAATAAAAGTAACAAAATACTGAAACCCTAAAACAGACACGCTACAACTTGGACCCCAAATCTAAATGAATAATTGAAAAAGGAGCATCAACTCGTTTATTGACTCGATTGGCAAAGGAGGACCGTAAGTACTCCCCTTCCTGACTTGACTAACAATCTAAAGTCGAAGACTGGATAAAAGAGGAACCATCTTCTGCAGTTTTGAAAGACTGGGATGACCGAGGTGATTGTGGATGAGTTATGGAGATTCTGTGAGAGAACAAGCAACTGAATGACGGGGCACAACCAGGTAGAACAGTCCTCGTGGCTCACGACCGGCTCCAATCGTCTTCCCCGTACCTGGATCCCGCACAGAAACATAATGGTTTGAGAAGGTAACAATGCAAGTAAGAGAGTTAATCAATTTACTAATAGAAATTAAATTATAAGGGATGTCAGGAATGTAATAGATAGATGTCAAGGTCAAAGAAGAGGTTGGACAAACTTGTCCAATCCCGGCTTTAGTGCCATCAGCAAGAGTGAAAGAGGGTAAATGATCAGAATAAGTAAGAGATTTAAAGAATTCCTTATTACCACAGAGGTGATCAGTAGCATCTGAGTCAAATATCCAATGTCCAAGTGATGTAGAATGAGAAACACAAGCAACAGGATTACCATTTTCTGAAGAAGAAGGCTGAGACTGAGAAGAAGCCTTCCTGAGAAGGGTCTGGAATGCTGCATAGTCTTCCGAAGAGAGAGAGACTCTACCAGTTGAAGCAGTATTTGACTGAGCTATATTAGCAGCATGAGAGGGTCGCAGGTGAGGATACTTTATGTAACAATGCTCCTCATAATGACCAAGTTGCTGACAATAATGACAACGAGATCGCTGACCACGTCCTCCCCGACCTCTACCACGACCACGACCACCTCCACTGTTCCCGCAAAAGTCAGTACGGGAAAGAAGAGCAGTGGAATCAACAACAGAAGATGATGCAGGAGCAGATTTTTTATTGAGGTTCAAAAGACGCTGATACATCATTGATAAATCAGGATCCCCACTAGTCAAGATAGTATCACGAACATTATCATATTCTTCGTGAAAACCAAAAATTGTGGCAACCATAAAGAAACGCTCCATCTGTTTCGTATACGAAGAAGCATCAGTAGGGTAGGATAACATATCCAAATATGGCTGCATCAAAGATCGACTTTTGCCAACATATGTCTCCATCTGAGTGTCAGATGATTTGCGCAAATCCATAAACTGAGACATGATGGAATAGAGCTGCTGAACATCATTAGTTTAGAAATGTTTTGCTTCCTCCCACACTTCATTGAATTTTTGAAATGAATAGAAAATATCCAAGACGATTAGAGCAATAGACTGTTAAAGGATACTCAGAAACTAATTGTCAATCCTTTCCCAATCAGATTTTTCTTCCTTAGATATATCAGTAGGTTTAACTGTGAGATGTTGCCCATGTACCTGTCCAAAGAACCAGACTCGAACAGAGGTGGCCCAATTCTTGTAATTAACAGACCAACATTGGTGGATATGATATTTGAGGAACTTTTGGCAGGACGAGGAGGAGAATTGATCTCCGAATGAATAAGAGAAGATTCTGCCATTAAAATAAATCACAAAGGTACAGAACCAAGTGAATAGAAACTAACCTGATCGCCAATCAAGAAGAGGCACACAAAAAAGTGTGACCCACGAAGAACCAACCACAAATCTGGAAAGAGGAGGAGAGGGTGAGCTTGTTTGTCCTGGAATGGCCGGAAAAGGACGCCGGAATAGTGCATACGTGCTGGTGGAAGGTGGCGCGTGAGCACCATGCGCTGAAGGGACAGGCTGCATGTGGGGGCGCTTCATCTTTGTGAACAGAAACGACCGATGACACACATTTGTGACAATCAAGTTGCACTACATATATCCTTTAATCCTGTATTTCGTGAGAGAATCAAACATGTAGAGATTGATTGTCACTTCATTCGAGAGAAGATTCAGTCAGGAGAAATCAAATCAGCTTTTGTCAACTCCGATGATCAACTCGCGGATGTCTTCAATAAAGCTCTTAGAGGTCCTCGGGTTGATACATTTGTAGCAAGCTTGGTGCTCACAATATATACGCACCAACTTGAGGGGAAGTGTTAGAATAAGAAATATAATATGTATAGATTTGTATAGATTGCTTTCTTATTTGTAAAAATTCTTTTCCTATTTAGGATTTGCATTAGGTCTGGGCTTCTCTCTTAAGCCCATTAGGGTCTCTATATATTGTAACTCTTTGTATCAGTTTAATACACAATATATTATTTTATATTCAAGTGAAGTCAACACAACAGTCTCTTGATGTCTGATATTCTAAATTTTTTTATAATTGTGCTCCAACTTCAATCCCAAACTGATATGAAGACTATGGATATTTATTCATTTAAACAGACAATAACTATGTCTGTGACTGTGAGTAATGATACTTACATTACATGTACCTACATTCACATACTCCTCACACACCTCTCCACAAGCCACTGAATAATACCCTCAGTAACTTTTTCTGAATGGTTCTACTTGAGCACATAACTCACCCAGTATGTGAAACCAAGGGATTTCTTTGCATAGTATTTGGGTTTCAATCATGTCATATTAAAACAGCAATTTAGCTGGTGAAAGGCTTTGTATCAGACTTTAGATTTTAAGAAAGTATATTGTTACTATACATACACTATTGATATTTTGTTCTAAACTTTTAGTAGCACATAAGAAGATGGAATCATGAGTTTTAGGTCTGTCTGCTTACTTGTAACACTTTAAAAATTACAGGCACTATGCATGTTGCTGAGATATATAAAACAATTAATGTAACCTCACCAACAACTTAAGCTTTTGGGTTGAATTGGTTCTTTACATGGTATCAGAGCCTCGTGTCCTAGGTTCGATCCTCACCGCCCCCCACTTTCTTTCAAGTGGAATTTCTTTGTTCGCTCAGGTAGGTGGGCCTGTGCATTGTCCACCCTTCAAGCCCAATGGGCTTTCGTGTGAGGGGGCGTGTTGAGATATATAAAATCATTAATGTAACCTCACCCAACAGAGAGCTTTTAGGTTGAATTTGTTCTTTACACATGTTATAGAATTGGAGTAGGAGGGGTACAGAGAATTTTTCTTCCAAATGATTACATCTTTCTTCTTTTTTTCAATTCCCTACCTATGATTTTTTACTGGTCTTTTTGTTTTTTCCTTTGCTTTTAAGGGACTCGTGTTACGTCTTTTTTCTCTTAATGTCAGTATTTTTATTTTCTTCTTCTTCTTCCATTTTTGTTTTAATTCAAAGCATCAGTTGATAACAAGCATATTTACTATTTTGTAGATGTGCGGACTCAGGCAATGTATCAACTTCTTGATTCTGGGTTTATTGGGTTGATTTTTTCCTGTTACAGTGAAGATGTAAACAAGGTTTGTCTTGAATGCATGATCATTGTGAAACATCTTGTATTCTATGGTCTCATTAAATTTAACGTGAAATAGCTTTGGACTGCATTCAGGTAGGAAGAATTCAAGTAATTGCTTTCCAGTCATCTGACGGGAAGCAGAATCATATGTCAAGACCTATACCTCTATCTCCTGTAAATAGAAGCTCCGTTATTGATATAGATTCCTCACCAAGTTCCTCAGAGAATGTATCAGTAAGTTCTGGTTACTTTACGGCAGAGAGCCCTAAAAAGGAAACTGTTGATTCGAGACTTGCTGGTGCTAGTATGGTATAGGTTATCATATGTCAAATAGATTTAACATCTTGTATGTTTTGTTATGTGGTTTTGCCAAACAATAGGCAATAGTTTTTAAAATGTAGAATATGCTTGAATGCAGAATTACAAAACGTGGTGCAGCTTATAGAACCTGTAGAACCAGGATTTTTCTTTGTTAATGTACATTTCTGTTTGTTTTATGCTTTTAAGTCTTGACTTTTAAACAAACCTCTTTGCTTTTCTGGAGACAGTTTTTTAATGTTAAGTTGTTATATTAAGATATTGCCATGACAGATATAAGATTGCATGTAATTTTGTAGTGTCCAATGCTTTATTTGATGTGTTGATTTTCTCTAAATCTAAATCAGTGAATAGCCACATGTCTATCATGTTGAACAGTGTACTTTATGAATGTGTGATTGATGGCTTGTGTCCTGATTATACTATAGCTAAAGTGTGCCTGCTGGAGAGGGGATAGTGAATTCATAGCATTGCTAGTTACTTGAACCAACAAGCTTTAGAATCTCATCTGCTTTTCAACTTGTGAAAAGCAAGTTGAAAATCAGTAGTTGGATAGAACACGCTCGGGCATGTCCCATTCTGTAATGCACAATTCATGTAAACTAACTAATCTGCAATTTTTTTTTTGAGAGACGTTAACTTATTCTGATATACTTTGTTTTGGTATATACCTTTTTGTTGATATTTGAGGTGTGGGTGTAAGATGAAATACTTGAGATTGATCTTTTGGGAGATTATTTATGTCCCTTGAGGTTGTCCTATCAGTAAAATTCTGCTTGTATTTTTTCTTACAGGATAAAAATGCTTTATTTTGTTTTTTTCTTTTTCTTTGTCTTTTTAATATATTTAATTTTATATTTTGGCTAGGGTGGGGGAAGATCTTCCAACTTGGGAAATTTCTTCGCTAATGCTGATGCCAACTCTCCAGGGAGAGAAAAAGGTGGAGAAATCTACAATCTCAGCAATTCAGGCATGAACATAGTTGATGTTGATCCCATGGATATGTCAGAAAGTATGCAGGAGGCTATGCATCGTTCAAATTTGGACATGAGGTATAGATGAGTGCGTACTTGACCGCTAATATTTTTGTTGTTTATTGACCAGATAGTTTAGGCCTATTTTTGTGATTTGGATGCCCTCGTGTCCCCTTGCATCGTAAGGGAACATGGTGGCTGCTGTTTCATATCTAAAGCCCCAAATCTCAGGTGACTAGGTGTTAAAGTTCTGTATAGAAACAAGGTACTAGTCAATGGAGAAATATATGAGGGAAGAATGAGGGAAGACCCTAATATCCATTTTTTTTTTTTTGTGAACAATATTGGCTTCTATTTGAACTTTCCAGCCTGTCTTAGAAAAATCACCTCTAATGCTCCTCAGTTATGATTTTTCTGCCATTGGTTATTTGACCCTTTCCTTTGGACATTTGTAGTTTGCACCAAGTATGTATGACAAGCCTTTAACAATTTGGTAAATTATAAATTTTCTACTAAGAATTATGAATCTATGATCATACACGAGATGGAGATAAGCATTCTGTGGATGCTTCTCAATACGTTTGTTTGTTAAACTTTGAATGATAAATGGAAGTTATAACAAAACAATAGGGCAACTTTATAAATACAAAAAGTCTGGTATTGCATTTTTTGTCTTCATTGTATTATGATTGGTCAGGTCAAACCGTGTTTCATCTTTTATGAGGTTGACAATATAGTTTCTTAATCTTGGGTTTTATAATAGGGTTTATCATCTATCATTTAACATGACCATAACAACTTTCCTACACACAACATTTTGTGGGGCCCGCAACAAAAAAAAAAAAAAAAAAACTCTGACACGCACAACAAATCTCTATAACATTACACAACCACTTTTCCTACGACATAACTCTTATAAAACCCTTTATAATAATGGCTTTTATTTGGTGGCAGTGGTGCAGAGTATGTAAGAAAAGAAATTCCCCTTTATGTTTTGCCAGCCATGTCTCTTATCAACCTTGATTCACCACTATTGTCATACACGGATCTGCAACATGTAATATTTGAAGAGGAGCGGACTGCGTATAACCAGGCCATTTTACAAAATATAAGGTGATATTTCAATAGACTACATGCTTAATCTTAATACTTATATGAAATTTTTATGGAACCTTGTTTTTTTGGTTGAGATGGAAGCATTTTATTCACTTTAATAACATATCCTTATTGTATCGTCTCTAATTTACTATGCCATTTGTTTGTAGGGATGGGAAAGTTCATCCACTCACTTTCATACATCACACTTCAACTTATCAGGCTTCCTTGTGCAAGTTGATTGAATATTGGTCAGATTAAGTGTCCATTTTTTTTTTTATTCCTCTTCTTTTTCTCTGTTTCTTCTTTTCTAATTAACAATTACAACTTCCTGACTTTACAGTTTAAGTCCCGCAATAAATGCACTTCAAGATCGACTGAGAGAGAATGAAATCCGGGTATATTTCAACTTTTTTAGTTGCATCATGATAGACTTCCTTTGACCGACCATATTTCCAGTTTCTAAAAGTTCAGGGAATTTGGAGATATAGGCTCTGTTTGATTCTTGTTTTTAAAAATAATTTTTTAGTTTTCAGAACAAAAAAAATTAAAAAACTCGTTTGGTAAGTTCTATTTTGTAAAAAATATTTTGAAAACTATAACTGTTTTTTGTTTTTATAATCAAATTTAAAGAACATGTCTGAGTTGTTTTGTTTTCTATTTTGGTTTTTAACTTTCAAAAAAAATTAAATATAGAAAACAACTATCTATTTTACAAAACAGTTTTAAGAACAAAAAAACCAGAACACAATCAAATAGACCCTATTTTTCAAATCCTCTTTTCCTTGTCCTATGTGGTTTTTTTTTTACATAATGCCCTAATTTATAAGGGGGCGAACCGGAGCAGTGGTAAAACTGTTCCTTCATGACTGAAAGGTATGAGTTCAAATCCAGGAAACAACCTCTTTGCAATTATGCAAGGGTAAGGCTGCGTTCCAACACGAGTTTTTATTAAACGAGTTCAAGCCTTCACGAGCCGAGCCAAAGGCCCCTGGTTCGTCTAACACCTAACGATAAGGATTTCCTCCCCCCCCCCCCACACTCGCTAGTCGGGTTTAACGAGGAGTGGTTTAAAAGAAAATAATGCCCTAATTTGTATTGGAATCTAACTTGCTTATTATGTTCTTTGTAGCTTAAGATGTAGTTGCTTCTTAAGCTTACTCATAAGTTATTTGATGATAAAGCCAATTTGATTTGTCCACCTATACAATTCAACAAATTTTAAATCCTTTTTAACTATGTTTTGCACTTATGCTTTTGATAAAACAGTTAGCAGTTTTGAGTGAGGAAGCCAAAAGTCTGGAGGCTGAGACGTCTAGAGGGAGTGAAGCAAGTTTAGGATCTCCACGTCAAGTTGCATCTCATGTACATCGAGGAAGTTCCTCTCTTGGTCAGAGAAACTTGCACAGTTCAGGTGAATCTGTGGGTTCTAGGAGTGTAGGTAGTCCAGGTAGCAGGAGCAGAAAAGGATATTAAAGTGAAACCCTCTTTGGAAGTAATGATTTACGAAGGTTTTGTTAAGATGGGACATTTAATACGTAAAATGTACATGAAAAAAATGGTATTGCCTCAGCAAAGTTTGCTATTTTGAAAAGGATGCTAATTGAAATATTCTGCTAGTGGGAGTCTATTAGTACTATAGAGTAAAAATGGTGGTTTGATATTTCATTCACTTTGAAGAACTTGTCAAATGACATGCATGCTTGGATTAGAGGGATAAATGATGAGGGAGAGAAAAAGAAAAAAGAAAAGACTAGTGATATAATATTAGTGTGACCTCGATATCGTGGTTGGTACTTTTAAACGTGTTTGAAAATGGATTTTCGTTAAAATAAAAATAAAAATAGAAGTTAATGACTAGTGATATCTTATAGGATAGCTAATTGATCAAAATGGATAATAAAATAAAATAAATTATAAATATAAATTTTGAAAATAATAATTCTTTAAGGTTTTGTTTGGGAGCTGGTTTTAGGAGGGGGAAGGAAAGGAAAGGGAGAGTTTTAGTAAGTCCTCCCTTTGTTTGTGAGTTTAAAAAAATGAGGGGAAGGAATTGAGGATTTTTACTAAATCTTCTAAAACCCCCCTTCTTCATAAAATTAAAGTTCTCCTAATTTGGGGGTTTGAGGGGGGAATATTAAAAATTACTTATCTATCCTTAGCATTAAAATGTAAAAATTACATAAATGTGAATTATTTTTAAACGTGATATTATTAGAAAAGTTTCAAATACTGATAAAATTTATCGATGAAAAATATTTCGTCAAAAGTAGTGATGAAATTTTTGATGAAAATCATATACATTAAATTTTTTTCGTTAAAACTAAAGATGAAACAAGATTTTGTCATAATCACTGACATATATTTTTTACGGGAAAAAATTCAGTCAAGACTATTGACATAATCTAAATTCCGTTGAAACTTTCAACGAAAATATTTTCATCCAAAACTTGATGAAACACATCACCACCGAAAAGTTTCGACGTAAAATAATTACATCTAAATTTTTTACGGAAAATATTTCCATCAAGATTTGAGACTAAAAACATTTCTGCAAAAAAATTTGACAAATTTTTTTTTTGTCAAATTTCTTTACAGAATCTAAATTTCGTCAAAATATTTCATAAAAAAACATATTCATCGAAATTTTTGATGAAAAATATTTCCATCAAAATTTTCAAAACAACACATTTCCATCGAAAAATTTTGCCGGAAAAAAATTTCATCAAGATTCTTTACAGAATTTACATTACGTCAAAAGTTTTCGACAGAAATATTTTCGCTAAACTTTTTGACAAAAATTTTACGTCGAATATTTACGGAAACACATTTCCATCGAAAATTTTTGTCGGAAAATATTTTCGTCAAAATTTTGATAAAAAATATTTCCATCAAAATCTTCAACGGAACGTATTTCTGTCAAAAAATTTCAACAGAAAATTTTTCCGTAAGAAAAAATTTGACGAAAAAAATTTCGATTAAAATGTTTGACGGAAAAAATATTCTGTCAAAATTCTTTACAGAATCTAAATTTCATCGAAAGTTTCGAATGAAACATTTCTCTCAAAAATTTTGACGAAACAATTTCCGTCAAAATTTTTATCAAAACACATTTCCATCGAAATTTTGACCGGAAAACATTTCGTCAAAATCTTTGACGCAATATTTTTTTTCGTTTAAAGCATTTCATGGAGGAAATCATTTTTGTCAATACTTTTGATAGAAACTAAATTTCGATAGAAAATTTATTTTTGTAAAAATTTTAATCGTAGAAAAATTTTCGTCGCTTTTCGACGAAGAGTATTCTGACGAAAAAATTTTGTGACAGTTTTCGTATCTTGCAGCGTAGAAATTTCATAAAAAAATATGATCTTTTTTAATATTGTGAAAAGTACATAAATAATTTTGTTAGAAATTTTAAATTTAATTTGGTTTGTAAAATATAATAATTATATTAATTTTAAAAAGGGATAAAATGGTAAAAATATCTCATTAACCCTCCGTTTTCCTCTTTACCATTTTGTAACTCTCAAACAAGGGAAGGGAATACCCTCCAATTCCCTTCCCTTCCTTCCCCTCCCTCCCCCTTGGATCCCCTTCCTTCCCTTCCCCTCCAAACTCCCAAGGCTTTGTTTGGGAATTGGTCTTAAGAGGGGAAGGGAAGGGATGATTTTAGTAAGCTCTTTTGTTTGGGAGTTTAAAAATATGGGGGAAGGGAATTGAGGATTTTTACAAAATCCTCCAAAACTCTTCTCACCCTTAAAATTAAAGTTCCCCCAATTTGGGGGTTTGAGGGAGAAAATATTGAAAATTACTTATCTACCCTTAGCATTACAATATAAAAATTATATAAATATGAATCATTTTTAAATGTGACATTATTAGAAAAATCTCAAATACGACAAAATTTATCAACGAAAAGTATTTCGTCAAAAGTAGTGACGAAAATTTTGACAAAAATCATATTACGTCGAAAATAGAGACGAAAAAATATTTCCGATGAAACTAAAGACGAAATTAGAGACGGAACAAGATTTGACCATAATCCGTGACATAAATTTTTTTCAAAAAAAAAAATTCAAGCAAAATTCTTGATAGAATTTAAATTCGTCGAATTTGTCAACGGAAATATTCCATCAAACTTTTGAAGGAAAAATATTTTCGTCGAAAATTTCGACGAAACACATTTTCATCGAAAATTTTCGACAAAAAATAATTTTGTCGGAAAATATTTCCGTCAAATTTTTTTACGGAAAATATTTTAATCAAAATTTTCAACGGAACACATTTCAAACGAAAATTTTCGACGAAAAATATTTTCGTAAAAATTTGTGATGAAAAAACACTTATGTAAAAAATTATGACCGAAGTTTTTTTTTGTCAATATTTTTTACGGAATCTAAATTCCGTCAAAATATTGAAAAAAAAAACCATATTCGTCGAAATTTTTGTCGAAAAACAAATTTGTTAATAATTTTAACATAAAAAATTTGTTAAAATTCTTTTCAGAATCTAAATTCTTTCAAAAGTTTTCAACAAAAACAAGTTTTTTTGGTCAAAATTTTTAACGGAAAATGTTTCCTTCAAATTTCTTGATAAAAAACATTTCTATAAAAACTTTCAACAGACACATTTTCGACAAATTTTTTTACGGAATCTAAATTCCGTCGAAAGTTTTGATCGAAATATTTCCCTCAAAAATTTTGACAAAAAAATTTCCATCAAATTTTCATCGATAATTTTGGATGGAAAATATTGTCAAAATTTTACAGAATTTTTTTTCTAGTCAAAAATTTATTTCTGCAAAATATTTCATCAGATAAAAATTTGACGCCTTTCGACAAAAAGTATTCTGACAGAAAAGTAATTTTTTGACAAAATTTTCGTCGTTTGCAACGTAGAAACTTCATCAAAAGTTTGATCTTTCTAGTAATGTGAAAATACGTAAATAATTTTGTTCTGAAATTTTAAATTTGATTACATTTGTAAAATATAATATTTATATTAATTTTAAAAAAGGGTAAAATTGTAAAAATATCTCATTAACCCTCCAATTTCTCCCTTACCATTTTTTCAATTCCAAGGGAAGAGAACACCCTCTAATTGTCTTCCATTCCTTCCCTCCCTCTTTCTTGGATCCCCTTCCTTCCCTTACCCTCCAAACTCTCAAACAAAGCCTAAAGCATTGATTCTTTTGTAGTACACAAAAAAAAAATCCCTTTATCGCCCATCGTGGGAAAATAATTCAATCGTCCGTTTCTCTCTCTTCCCTTTTCCTCCCTCTCTCCTCTCTCATCTCCCCTCTCTCCTCTATCCTCTCTCCTCTCTCTCCTCTCTCTTCTCTCTTTTCTCTCTTTACCCAATCGCTGAATAGTTGCTCCTACCGGTGAGCTTGCAATAGGCATATATATTAAGGGAAAAATAAATTTTATGTTGTAGGAGAATTCTAACCTCATATCATAGATACATGATCCCACCTATTAAAAAAAAACAAAAAAAATAAAAATGAGTGGCATACCTTTTTATGGTATGTGTAGAAAGAGTTTGTTTTCTCATTCAAACTCCATATATTAATAATTTTTTTTTAATACAAGTCAAAATTGAATATGTAATTCAATGTACACCATTAAATCAAACCTAATGAATTAAATATATTTCTTTGAGTACAACATTATAATTCACATGACTCAAGAAGTCTGATACTCACAGTATCGTAGAGAGGAAGATGAAACAGAGAAATCAAAGAAAATTGGGTAAAGAAGGTTCTGTATTATTCTCAAGATGAATCCAAATCAGTATACAATCCGTTTTTATATGCAAGTAAGTAATACATGTACAACAATGCGATTACAAGTGTATACCAACTGCCTAATTCCTATTTTGTATTCACTTTTAAAAAAAGTTCTTTTTATGATTTTTTTATTTTAAAAGTATTTTTTATAAAAGTTACAGTTATTTAGATTTTTAGAAAAATATTTAATTTTTGAAAAAAATATTTGACTTTTGACTTCTATTTTTTTTTTGAGAAGCTAAAATTTTTAGCTTCCAAAAAAATTAGTTTTTGGCTTTTTTTACGACTTATGCTTTTTTTAAAAGCAGGCATCCAAACAGACTTTTTTCGAGAAGTGCTTTTTTTCTTAAAAAAGCAGCTTTTAAAGAAAAAAAGCTCATCCAAACGGGCTCTCAGCGTCCTCAATTGAAGTCTTCTAACCATGTTGGTTTCACTCTTCTCCTGATGGTCTACTTGGGCCAACCTCATTTGGGCTTGTAACAAAGTCCGTGTCTTATCTCCTGGTGGCTAGGTTGGCCCAATAAGCGTTATAGACCTAAAAGCCCATATAAATTAACTCAGGTGCATCAAAGTCTCTGTATATAAATTGCTTGCAGCTCTGTCCATCCTTAATTGAATCAGCTAACACATTGTTATTGAATCAGCTAATCCTCAAACAGGACAGAACAATGTAAAAGAAATACTTTTGTCTAAACTGCAGTAACCACATTGCTATTTGTAATATTCAAATAAAAATAATCAGAGTATGTATATGAAATAAAATAATAATAATAATAAAATAACATATGTATGAAATAAAATAATAAGTAAATAAATATATATAATTATCAAAATATTAAAATATAATAATAATAATAATTTAGGGACAACACCAAAATGCCACACTATTCACAAAAAGTTACCTGAATCCACAAATGGGATCTTTTCTTCTTTCCAAAATGGCATGTCACGTAACTTGCTATAACATCTGACGGGTTAGATGTGGACACGTGGCGGCATGTTCATGGCCACGTAAGCTGCCATACAATGCAGCGAGATTACATGATAGACAGCGTGTCAAACTCGCTATGCTGCATAACATGTTACGTGCCAACTTGGCGTGTTACGTGTCTTACATATGTCAAACTCGCTATGCTATTCTATATAGCATGTTACGCGTCAGCTTTATTGGCACATGGCCATACATATTATGCTACATAGTATATTATGTGTAAGTAGCTCAACAATCGAGCGTTTTTTGTCAAATAAATTTACCATTTCTCTTCCCATTTCTTGCACCATTGTGGTCTAATAAATTATAGAATAATTTTAATGATTGAATTCTGTATTTTGAAATAAAATGATTTAAGGAAAATTAATATTGGTTTGAATACTTTAGTTTAAAATAACTTATGTTAAAATAATGTAATTTAGGACTATTAATTTAATTTAATTTATGTGTGTGAATTAATTTAATTTAATGTAGGAGTGTTAATTAATTTAATTTAATTTAGTTTATGTTAAGTTAAATTATTTTTAACTGTTAAGTAATTTAATTTAATTTAGGACTATTAATGAATTAAATTAAATTTGTTTTTTAATTAATTTAATTTAATTTAATTTGGTCTATATTACTTAAATTATTTTAGAACTGTTAATTAATTATTTTAGGAGTGTTAATTAATTTAATTTAATTTAATTTATTTTACGTTAATTTAATTTTTTTGAACTGTTAAGTAATTTAATTTAATTTAGGAGTATTAATGAATTAAATTAAGTTTATATTTGTTAATTAATTTAGTTTAATTTTGTCTATATTAATTTAAATTATTTTAGAACTTTTAATTAGTTATTTTTTGAGGGTTAATTAATTTCATTTAATTTAGTTTTTGTTAAGTTAATTTTTTTTGAACTATTAAGTAATTTAATTTAGTTTAGGAGTGTTAATGAATTAAATTAAATTTATTTTTTAAATTAATTTAGTTTATATTAATTTAAATTATTTTAGAATTATTAATTAATTATTTTTAGGAGTGTTAATTAACTTCATTTAATTTAGATAATGTTAAGTTAAAATTGTTTTGAACTGTTAAGTAATTTAATATAATTTATTTGTGTTAATGAATTAAATTAAATTTATGTTATTTAATTAATTTAGTTTATTATATTTTTATTAATTTAAATCATTTTAGAACTATTAATTAATTAGTTTTAGCTGTGGTGAATTTATTAGACTAAAAATACTGGACTTGTGAGCTACTTACACATAATATGCTATGCAGCACAATATGTATGACCACGTGTCAGAAAAGCTGGCATGTAACATGCTATGCAGGCATGCAGCATAGCGAGTTTGACACGTGTCAGACACGTAACACGTCAAGATGACACGTAACATGCTATGCAGCATAGCGAGCTTGACACGTTGTCTGCCACGTAATCTCGCTTCACTGTGTAGGGACTTATGTGGCCATGAACCTGCTGCCACATGTTCACAGCTAACTCGCCAGGTGTTGTAACAAGTTATGTGATGTGACATTTTGGGAAAAATACTAGTCCGTGACATTCAGGTAATTTTTTGTGAATAATATGACATTTTAGTTATTGTCCCAGAAATTTACATGGCAAGGAGGGGTCCACGTGGGAACACCCTCTCCGAGCCAATATGATATCTAAGCTAATGAGGTAATATTAATGATGTAATATAAATGACGAAATCTTAAAATACTTTATATATATATATATATATATATATATATATATATATATATATATATATATAAAGAATGGCTGATTTTAGGCATATATAGTGGTTGATTCTAGAAATATATATACTTGTTATCAATGATATAAAAACCGGATTGACCCGACTGGGTTGACCCGGAAATCGGTGAACGTGTCATGTAACCGGTCCGACTTTTATATTGGAGAGGCCATGTTCTAGAACCGGTGTGACCTGGTACGACCCGACCGGTTTTCGTAAAAATCGGTGACCCGGTCGATTCCATCGGTGACCCGGTCCTTTCTATTAAAAAAAACTAATTTATTTTCATTAATTGATATCTTCTTTTTTTCACTCTCAAACACAAATGGTTTGTTTTGTTTTGAAATATTTGCGTTAATTGTAGCTTATTAACATACATAGATTATGTACCTACAACACTAATGCAATATGTAAGGATTTTTGATTTGATTTATAGTTAGAGATAATCTGAAACACTAGTACCACAAATATTATATGTTTGATTGATCTTTTGTTGGACAATGATATGTAATTTATTATTTTCATATTAAAATATTTGAAATTGGTATGATTTTTTTATAAGTATTTAATTATATTTATAGTTTTGTTAATATAAATTATAGATTTACATATACTTACCGGGTCATGCAATTGAACCAGTACCTCGACCGGTCAATAACCGGGTCGAGGTTAATAACCTTGTTTGTTATAAGATTGCAGGGCAGCCACGATAGATGATGAAGCTTAGATTTTTTTTTTTTTTGAATTAATGATTATTTGCTAAATGTTAGTTAGATGGTGATCATAATTTAGTTAGATTCTATTTGGTTTTGTTAAAAACCAATGATATATAATGATTAAGTAGTCAAAAAGATTTCACCAAAAAAAAAATAAGTAGTCAAAAAGAAATCAGCAGGGTGCCTATATATATGGGGAGAGTTATATTTATAAAATTTTTGTTTACAAACTCTTACAAACTACACTATGTTCTCCCACGAGTACATAGTGTAATTTGCAAAAATTTGTAAAAAAAGTTTGTAAACGGATCCTTCCCCTATATATATATATAGGTAGGATCCTTTGACACCAGTGTCAAATTTGAAATTTGACACCTCACCTGAGAGCCATTAGATCAAAAAAGATCAATGGCTTTGATTTGTAAGCATGTGACACCATTGATCTTTTTTGATCTAATGGCTATCAGATGAGGTGTCAAATTTCAAATTTGACACTGGTGTCAAAGGTCTCATATATATATATATATATAAACATGAATTCTCCAAAGGGAAAGGGAGTTATGGCTTGGGGAAAAAAATAAAGAGAGGGAGAGGGAGAGGGAGAGAAATATGAATTTATAAAATTTTAAAAAATCATACGAATTTTTAATAAACATTCAAAATTACAAGAGTGAATAAAAAAATAAAGAAATGCAATGAAATTAATAAAAAAAGTAAAACTTAATATAATTTTCTCAAGTAAAACATAATATACTTTTTAACAAACATTCAAAATTACTATGCAACAACTTTTCACATATCTAAAGTTATACTAGTCCTCCATGCATTAGCATTTTCTCGTTCCTGCTCTTGGGTTTGACCAATGGGTTGAAGATTATCTTCTCCATTTTGTATTAAAGCTATACATATATGATTATAAGACCCAATTTTTTTAATTATTAAAATAATTCTAAATTTGCATATAGAATTTAAAGTTCATGGTAAAATTTCGTTTGGAATTATTTGCAATTGATCTTGAAAACCTTGAGGTTTTTGTTCTACGTGGTGAGAGTTTTCTAATCATATATCATATGCATATTTTCATTCAACATTCTAAGAAATTTTCGAATCTGAATTTTTAGGTTTTATTACATGAAAGTTTACAAAATTTCTCAATTTTTTTTCAATCGATACATTGAAACCTTAAATTGTTTTCGGGCTTTTGAAAAATAAGTTTTTAGGTATTTATTGACACAAAAATTGTTTGAAGTCGTTTCCTATAGGTAGAGATTTTATTCATGAATGTATTGTTACGAAATATAGAGTTTATATTCTTAATGTTTCAATCTTTCTTTAAATTGATATTGTTTTAATGATGTAAAACGAAAATCGGTTTGAGAGTTTTAGTTCCCCTGTTATTTTCCCACTATTTTATGTTGTTTTTAATGCAAAAATCACATATTTTTGTGCCAAGAAAAATCGCAACCCAAGCTTGAAAAATCACTTTTTAAATTTCAAAATTTCTCAAAAACCGATAAAAAATATGTTGTTTTTGAGATAGATTATATTAAAATGTCGTTGGTTTGTTGTTTTTGGGTTATTTTGTGATGAAAATCGCTAAAAAATATACTATTTTTGAGCTTTGACGAAGCTCCCATGCAGTGGTAGACCCAAAAAATT
The DNA here is from genome assembly GCA_032173675.1 of Gastrolobium villosum. Lineage (NCBI taxonomy): Eukaryota > Viridiplantae > Streptophyta > Magnoliopsida > Fabales > Fabaceae > Gastrolobium > Gastrolobium villosum. The sequence goes on along the minus strand of JAVKPL010000044.1, from coordinate 41,066 downwards.
TTATTTATGTCTGCACAATTAGTGGTGTCGGCCTCTAATTTTTTTTTAATTTTTTTTAAATACAATAAAAAACAAAGAATATAATATTAAAAAAACTTTAACTTAACATAAAAAAATAGTAATCAAAACTATAGAGACAACCTTTGGCACGTAAGCATCCTCATTCAATTTTTTAAGTCGTTCAGTAATGACCAAAATGCTACATATTTTAACATAATATGGACTGTAGACAAATTTAATCAACTCTAACACAGTATGATATGCCACTTTTTGTTTGGTTCGCTGTCCATCTCGAAAGAGTGACTAGCCAGGATAAATGGGTAATAATTGAAACAAGGCATATATATGCAACTAGCTCCTTAGAAGAGAGTAATGATTATGAAGGAAGAAAAAAAAAACAAAGTAAAGAAAGAAGATAGATAATAAGAGAGTTACAGCAATAGATGATATATGCCTCAGCAATTAAGATACTCACTCCTTTTTTCCCCCAAAAACTTAGGTTTACTTGCAGACATTGGCCCCAATGTGGATCCGCCGATGCTCCCATGGCGAAACCCGATTTTGAGCGGGTCAACTTGCCAAAGGAATAAGAAAACACAGCAATAGAGAAATCTCAAGAAATCCTAAGGGTTAGGGTGAGATTGTGGAAAGGGCATCCTATTTATATTTCTTACTAAAAGTCTCACGAAATCCACACCAATAGAAAATCCATTAAAATCGTTAGATTTTTGAATACCACAAGATTGTTTTTCCATTGTTTAAATCTTGATTAAATACCAACGGATGTGAACGGATTCTAAAATAATCTTTAAAATCCTAATCGAACACCACGTGACTTTTTTTCAATCTATTAAAATCCTAACTGAATACAATGAATTTTTTTGTCTGAAAATAATTCATTAAAATCCATTGAAATCTCAATCCAATACATCCCCTAAATTCTTCTGCAAGTACCTTTAGTTTTAAAATTTTATTTTCATGCTGATAAATTATTTGGTACCAAATAAAGGGATAGGATATCGTAACAACCAAATAGTGTTATTACCAATCAATTTCACCATTAGATCGATTATGCTGATCCTACAATTATATTTATTTTCATCTTTGTATGATTATGATTACCCATATTTAATGTGAAAGAATTAAATATGAAAAATCATAACCACACAAAGGTGCTGTACCAATCTCTACAGATCAAAGTTTAAAGTGTGCTGTTGTTAACGATGTTAACCTCATAAAAATATCTCAAAGTGGCATTTATTAAAAATTATGTGTTTCACATATGTTTACAGGCATTCACCTAATTATAAATTAATATACGAATAAATTAAAATTTAGTATGTATTTTTCATTAAGTGTATAATATATATATAATTAATTAATTAATTAATTAAATTATGTATTAACATTTTAGAAGTTTTAAATGAATTGTCTTATCTTATCATAAAAAGAATTGTTTCACATATCGTCGTTGCTACTTTTAAAGCATGTATGCAAATGTTACAATACTAGTCAAGGAGATGTTGGACTATCAGGCACGAGCATAACCATAAAAACATGGCAATTATAATGACCATACAATATCATATCACCATGTTATTTTCCCTATTATGATGTTATTAATTTTCCCTTTTGAATTTGTTATTATAGCTTTCTGTTGCAACTCATTGGTGAGTATATATAAGTCATAGGACAACAGTAATGAAAATCATGAGAAAAGTTTGTCAAATCCTCTCTCTCTCTCTCTTACATTTCTTATCTCCCATTTCTTCTTCTTCCTCTCTTTCTCAATCTTGATACATAATCAGGCCATCTTACATGCTTAATCTTTACTATTTTGTTGATGTGTGGACTCAGGCAATGTATCAACTTCTTGATTCTGGGTTTATTGGGTTGTTTTTTTCCTGTTACAGTGAAGATGTAAACACAAGGTTTGTCTTGAATGCATGATCATTGTGAAACATCTTGTATTCTATGGTCTCATTAAATTTAACATGAAATATAACTTTGGACAATGGACTGCTATGAAGCACCAATATTCCTTAAATTTTTTTCCAACGTATCAGATATGCGTATCGGACACATATTGTATGGTAATTGACATCCTGCATCATCGAAAACGCAGTATCGGTGCTTCATAGATGGACTGTATTAAGGTAGGAAGAATTCAAGTAATTGCTTTCAAGTCATCTGAGGGGAAGCATAATCATATGTCAAGACCTATACCTCTGTGGCTCTGTCTCCTGTGAATAGAAAGCTCCGTTATTGATATAGATTCCTTACCAAGTTCCTCAAAGAATGTATCAGTAAGTTCTGGTTACTTTATGTTGGATATATTAATAATATAATCCAATAGTATGTTCACGTATAAGTCCAATAGCTGAAACCATGGTTATTTGGGTCCATATGGGCCGGAGACCAATAGCTTGCATTATTTATTTTCAGAATTTCTTAAGCTGGAGGTAACACTGTTGAGCATTACTTTGTAGAACCAGGATTTTTCTTTGATAAAGTACATTTCTGTTTGTTAAAGTACTTTGTTGAAGTATTTTTTCTTACAGGATAAAAATGTTTCATTTTCTGTTTTTTTTTTTCTTTCTTTTTAATTTATGTAATTATATATTTTGGTGGCAGTGGTGCAGAGTTTGTAAGAAAAGAAATTCCCCTTTATTGTTTTGCAAGCCTTGTCACTTATCAACCTTGATTCACCACTATTGTCATACACGCATTCTGTGGTTTCTAGCCGGAGCAGAAAAGGATATTAAAGTGAAACCCTCTTTGGAAGTAATGATTTATGATGGTTTTGCTAAGATGGGAACATTTAAATAAGTAAAATGTACATGAAAAAATGGTATTGCCTCAGCAAAGTTTGCTATTTTGAAAAGGATGCTAAATGAAATATTCTGCTAGTGTGAATCTATTATTATTGTAGAGTAAACTTTAATTATGGTTATACATGTAACTTTGTATAAAGGGCTGACCCAGTTCAAATACCCACTTCATGAGTGTCTGGGGAAGGGTACTAGATATGTAGTATCATGAAATTTGGGTTCCCCTGCTTTTTGCAGAGAGACTGATTCGAACCCGCGACCTAACACACCACGCATGCTTTTTGTAGCCACTATTTGAGCAAAATTGATAGGAAAAGTGGCTACAAATCACAGTCACAAGTGGATATACAAAGAACCTAATGATCAAGAAATCAACTTCTTGTCAGCATGGCATAATTCAGCTGACTCAGTGAGCATTAAATTGCAAATTTGCTTGCTAACATAATCTTAAGTTGTTTATTTTTATATTAAAGGTTCCTTGAAAAGAATTCCATGTACAAATAGTCATGATTTCATGTTTATATATGCCTCCCAAAATAAATAAAAAGATAATGTGTCGGTATCCTTATTAGGTATGTTCTTTTATAGCAACCTACGACTTGGGAAGCCCAGTTTTTGTCTGGTATAAAGGTATGGCATTCATATATGCGAGATCATCTTCTGTACATCTGTAATAGGTACATCTGTCATTCAATGAGTGACACTTGACAAAAAAAATACTTTTCTCTCCTTTCCATACAAGAATGACGGTCATTCCTCATTTTTTATTGGATAGATGCACTGAATGAATGGTACAGCAGTAGTACCATAGATATTTCCCATATATGCAAACCCCTTAGCTTTCTGTCAGGATCTCTTTTCTTTATTTGATTCAATTTATATATATATATATATATATATATATATATATATATATATATATATATATATATATATATATATATATATCTTACAGGACCATAGCCCTTATTGCTGTAAGAGAGGGTGTTGTTCAATTAGGAGTTGTTCACAAGGTTCAATCTCTTCTCCCTTCTCGTAGCAATTCCGTTGCTATACAAGTTTTTTTCTAGTAGCGACTCATAACCACACTTACAACACTTGAGCAAAATTTTAATTTGCAATTGTAATCACTCATATCATGTCCACTCTATTTTCTCTGGCTATGCCACTCAAGGTGATTGAAGACCTGAGCTACGTGGTTCTATTGAGAAAAAAATTCAGCTTGAGAGTATCCCTGGCTTGCTATTGCCACATCCATCATCTTCTCTGCATACCCTTATAAGGTAGAAGGATACATATAGTGTCCCAGAACAGTGGCATTTCCAAGGCAACCTTGCACACCCAGCTGAATTATATGACACTTCAACATGCCACTTAAGATAACTCCATCAATGTGAAAAATTTAATATGGTCCAGGCCCACCACTCATTCCGTGGTCCCTTTATCATAAATGAAAAAATTTCTTTCATTTCTACCCTTTTCTTTTTGATTTTTTCCCCTACCATCCTTCCTTTATTTCTATTTTGGGAAAGGACCACCATGGTCCAGTCCCACAAAATACCTTCTCCCATCAATGAGCAACCTTGAGGCACTACTCTCTAAGCTCCCCTCAGTGGTGCCACCAACACAACCACAGTCTCATGTTTTGCCATCCCAAAGGACACTAGAATTCATGGGAATGCAAAAAGTGACAAAAGAAGAGTTGGATGATGAGGTATATATACAGGCCTGTATTGGATATATATAGGTGAGAGTAGTAGTTCCATTCCAAGATACCATTATTTCCATCAGCAACAAGATCAGAATGTAACTAGGAGTGGAGCCAATAATGGATTTTGAGTATTAGACTTATTTGAAAAGATGGGAATTAATCAGTGGAATGAAAATTAATTAGTCCTAATTAAGTCCTAACATGCAGTAAGTTGTTAGTTTCATCAATATTACTATGATAATAATAACTACTTCGTTTCCAGCTCGTCTTGTCTAGTCTTTTAGCTTTGTTTTCTTAGATGTTTCTGATTCTGAGTAATTTCAATGGTCCGGCCGTAGCTGAAGATTAATCCCAACTCGAGCACTGTCGGACTTTTTCGGGGGCAACTTTCCTAAATCATTTTTTTCCATTCGCAGGGCTCGAACTCGAGACCTCTGGTTAAGAGGCCTAAGCTCCTTTACCACCTGTGCCAAAGGAGTTTGGTAGATGTTTCTGATTCTTGCTAGTATATTGGAGTGCCAAGGAACTTCCATTCCATGCATGCTTGTGCAGCTATATACAAAGGCGGATTCAAGTATAAGAGAAGGGGGCAAGTGCCCACCCTTAAATTTGATGCAAAAATATAAAAATATTTTTCTCTTAAAATTCAAATTTTCCTAATTTAATTTTGGGTATGATATTGTAACAACCAAGTAGGGTTATTACCAATATTACTACCAATTAATTTCACCATTAGATCGATTATGTTGATCCAACGGTTATATTTATTTTCATCTTTGTATGATTATTATTCCCCATATTTAATACTTTATTTTTATTTTTACCTTTGTATGATTATGATTTCCCATATTTAATGATTTTACATGAAATATGGGGATCATAACCATACAAGATGAAAAGAAAATGAATATAATAGTTAGATCAACATAATAATCCAACGATGAAATTGGTTGGTAGTAACATTGGTGGTAACCCTAGTTGATTGTTACGATATCCTACCCTTTAATTTCCCTCCTTCTATTTTATTTTCTCGTAAGTTTTTTTTTCTCCTCCACCTTCATTATCCAAACCTAACAACAGAGAGCTCGTTTGCATCTACATATACTGATTCATCTCCTCTCAAACCTCAATCTCCATTATTAGAAGTTGTAACAATTGTTTCTTTCTCCATCACCGGTCAAGTTGAGTCGCAATCTTTCCAAATCTAGATCTAAACCAGACCCAGCCAGCCGGTATCTGCCTGCAAGTCACGTTCCAGACCAAGCCTTGAACAGTGCCCACCCTTCATTAATCTCCTGGATTCGCCACTGGCTATATATGCAGCTTCTCATGATGTCTCAGTCGGTGTCTGTGTGTATATGAGAGTGATCAATAGCACGTAGTCACATACATATATACACCGAATCTAGCATAATGTATGTGGCTGTTTAAGGATGCTAAATGTAACGTGCAATACTTAATTAGACACATGTTAAGGCCAAAACAGGTAAATAAATGCTATAGTCTATATAATAAGGTCATTTCCTCAATATGCTTAGAATATAACAGATGGTGATTTATAGATATATTTTATTTGGGGTTCAATTGGAGATTAATTAAGGGGATAATAGGGTAATCATAGTTGTACGTAGGGAGAGAGAAGAAACACCGTACCTATGTATATATATATAATGGGTTTTCATTTTGTCCTTTAACATGATACAACAAAATTTTTTACACACATCAATATTTTGTGGGCCCCACACTTTTAAAAACAAAAAATAAAAATAAAAATTAAGGCACGCAGAATGAATCTCTATAACATTATACAATTACTTTTCCTACAACATAATTATTGTAAAACCCATATATAATATAGTGAGGAACTCTCGCTGACTTAGGCATACGCAGGCTGTTAATTGCCATTAATTCAAAGCATTCTACTCATTAAATAAGCCTTAGGTTCTACACTGCTGTGCCTAACCATTGTAATGAGTTTCTGCACTGTTTTTATGTCTCCAAGGTGCGAAAAATAAAGCTACAAGTACACCTGAATATGTTATAATATCGGACAAATACCATTTAAAATCAACTCATCAGGCATATTCAGGAATAAATTTCTGGTGCCACTATTGCACTAAAGATTCAGTACATTCCACTAATAGAAATAGAAATATTACATGTCAGTTAAAGCTTTTTTTTTCTCTACCAAATTTTCTCTCTCATATGATGTGTAATGCTCTCATTGGTAAGATGCACTGAATCTTGATGCAAACCAAAGATTTATTCCATATGGGCATCCGAATTCCTAAAATAATGCATTAGACCTAATATATTTGCACAGACATACACAACACTAAGTTTCCTAAAATTACAGAAGTCAAACCTCATTTGCCAAGTTCCATTACGTGGGCAGCTTTAGCTTTAGCCAGAGCATTCAACTTGGTCTACACTTTTCTCTTCTAAACCCTGAAATCCACGTCCACCCTTCTTGTTCTTGCCACCACCATCAACCTAAGTTAACTAAACCAAAACAAAAAGATGATTAATACCATTCAAAAGACGCACAATCCTAAAAAGTGTAACGATCCGTTGTACACCGATATTGTTAACATTAATTATGATATTAAACGAAGTTATAATCACAACAATTCATTTATAAAAATCTGAGTAAATTTTTTCCTTTTTATTATGCGAGCATTTAAAACAATAATAAAATGTAAAAAATAAAAGTTGTGACGGTAACTGAAAATTCATTATAGAATAATAATATAACATGCCTAGATATCATATAACACTTCTCTTAAGTAGGGGTGGCAAAACGGGTTGGCCCGCCCCGACCCGTCCCGTCTCGCCACCAACTCGTCAAAAGTGGGTTAGCCCACCCCGTCCCGCCACTTGAATTTGGGTTGAAACCCCCCAACCCGCCCCGTTTTATGGCGGGTTGGCGGGTCAACCCGCTTAAAAAATAAAAAATTATTAAAAATAAAAAATAAATTATATTTTATAAATATTATAACATTACTTATTTTCATATCACATTACTCTTAATTTTTTTCCAATCTTAAGTCTAAATGTATGCTAATATTTAATTAGATACTCTTTACAAACTTGTTTTTATCTCCATACATAAATTACCTTTGTCATAAATAAAATTTTTCTTCTATATTTTTTCTAGAGAGTACTAAGATAACAAAAAATTAGATATCACAAAAGCTTAAAAACAAATAAAATACTTCCTAATAGTAAAAAAAAATAAAAAATTGACCCGGCGGGCCAACCCGCCCCGCCCCGCCGCCAACCCGTTTTGACCCACAACCCAACGGGGCGGGTTGAGGCGGGCTGGTGGGTTGAAATATGTTACCAAACCCGCCCCGTTTTGGCGGGTTAGCGGGTTGACCCGTCGGGTTCAACCCATATTGCCACCTCTACTCTTAAGTCACTAAAGGGTTTCCATAAACCCACTTAGCCAAAATCTCACGATTACGTTTTCTACCTATCCGAACGTGGTTCACTATACTGGGCATTGCATCGCATGCCGCGAATCTCTTATCTTTTAGTATGTTATTCTGACTTAATTAATTTTCTAACAAGCTATCACAGGAGTCATAAGGTTCTCGTTTGCTCCGGTTATCACCGTTTGAAGTTGGACAAGCAAATCTGCCAGCCAACCTCAAACAGGGCTCCAGACAACCCTCACTCTTTTCAAGATTTCGGACAAACCACTCCACCAATCACTCTCAGATTTTTATACATCAAACTAGACACCTCAAGCTTAAATTTGACATATCATACACCTATTTTGACCGAGAAACGAAGCGTAAATAATTTTCCCAAAAGTAGACAGTGACAGCCCCATGTGTAGTGGAGTTTTGAGCAGTATGTGCTATCTGGCTTCTACAGGGCTGCGTGCTACTCCTATGGTTCTCAAATTTTGACACAAGGTGGTTGACATCTCAAGCTTTAAGATTGTGTAATGCACGTCCCTATTGGAATTTTGTGGAGGGAGATATGCTCTCCCAAAATTCACTCAAAATCTGCCAATTTATAGGAATTTCGCCAGAGTCTCCTTTATTTTTCCAACATATCCTACTTTCAAAAGTGTGTTATCTACCCTCAAATGGTACCTAATAAACATGGGTGGCACTCAAGGACCAGCAATGTCTTGGTGCTCTTACAACCCTTCACAATTTATATCAAAAGCTTACTTTACAATTAAATAATTGCATTATCAAGTCTTAAACCATTTCAATCACATTAATTCCTTTGACATAAAACATAAATCAAATCCTATAATAGCTTAACATATACATGTTTCAATACAATTAAATAATTGCATTATCAAGTCTTAAAACATTTCAATTTTTAAATTTTTTTTTTAAAAATTAAGGTATATTAGTAAAGCACATTCATATCAATTTTCCTTTTTTTCCTTAAAGACATAAAACATAAATCGTTGTCAAATCATTTCTCTCTAGAATAGGCTTGTTTTTTTATTAAGCTTCCACCTTTTATAATGTTTGATTGTGTTCATTATATACTTTTAGTTTATGTTTTTGCCTTTTGTGAAGAACAATTGGTATTGGGTATTACACAACATAGCACAAAGTCTCCATATTACAAATTACAATTTACATTCTCCAATAAGGCATAATACAAATAAATATCCAAATGAAAATATGGTAAAACATAAGCTAAACTTAGACAAAATATGACATGAACATCGATGATAAAATGCATAATCCTAACTCCACATATAGAGTTCATGCCCTAAGTCTAGCCTAGGTCATATGACCACAAAATGCAAAATACACCCTACGTCCATAAGTTCATCCTACGGTCCTCTTGCCTGCCGCTCCAATGCCACTACCTGAAATAAAGTCCCCAAAATGGGGTGAGATATACGAATATATCTTAGTAACCCAGAGGTTCTGGAGATTACTCCACTCAATGGCTCACTCAGATGCATACCAATAATATAATACAACATTCAAAATGGGATAAAGTAAGGGATTTAGTGAAGTAGGGAAGCATAGGGAATAAAATACGATGAAGCTGGAATGGTCGATGCCAATACCACGCAACATCCAGCTTATTGGCCTCGACACATAGCCTACGGGTTCTCATCCAAGGAAGTGTTCCCATAACATCAACCAAGGCACCCTTCTTCCATATACACCCGAGACTTCCTAGTGTGCTCCTCCACGGATGACACACCACGACCCTAGGTCAACTGGAACTCCCTCATGGAGACCTATCCAGTGGAAGTCCGTAACGCCCGAAGGCAAACTGTCCACTGGTCAGAGACACGGTACATCCTATGTACCAATATACATATAAATATGCATGATCATGTTATACTATATTATCAACATACACCTCCAACCACTACCTTCAAGGGGCATGGTGCAGCACACACGGGGATCTAACCCCAATACAAAAGGATTACCTGATAAAATCCTTCTCGCTTGATAGCTCCAATTTAATACGTCCCCAAGCTTGGTACTACTAGAAATGCCTACACATAGGACATTCCCATTTCAATTTAAACCAACCAACAACATATACATACTCATTAAATATCCATGCATATAATCATGACAACTTACCAAAATCCCTTTGGTCAAGGACCAAAGGCAACCCACCAAGCTCAAAGCTCAGAGTTCACTTTCGTGGGAGGCAACCTATAATGATCACACAAGGATCATCAACACACGATGCAATTAACCAATATTACAAAGCACCAAATTCCCACCTCTCCACATGCATAGGTTCGGCCATTTAGGCCTAATTTATCAAAAAAAATTCTTAACTATTTGTCATAGTTCCAATGGTTTCTTAGGCTTACCCTAACACTAATTCAAGTCCTCAAATTAACTTAAAACCATTAAAGTTTTTCTAATTTTCCTCTAATTGGCCGAATGCATACTCACACACACACTTAATATTTTTCCTTCCAATTCCACTTCACCACACCAACATATAACTCATTGAAATACCATTTACCACCACACCACATTTAGGAGTGTTAATAAATTAAATTAAATTTTGTTAATTAATTTAGTTTATGTTAATTTAAATTATTTTAGAACTATTAATTAATTATTTTTAGGACTGTTAATTAATTTCATTTAATTTATTTTATGTTAAGTTAAAATTATTTTGAACTGTTAAGTAATTTAATTTAATTTAAGAGTGTTAATGAATTAAATTTAATTTATGTCTCTTAATAAATTTAGTTTAATTTACTTATATTAATGTAAATTATTCTAAAACTATTAATTAACTATTTTTAGGAGTGGTGAATTTAGTAGATTAAAAATGCTGGACTGCTAAGCTACTTACACATAATATGCTATGCAGCACAACATGTATAGCCACGTGTCAGAAGAGCTGACATGTAACATGCTATACAACATAACGAGTTTGACACGTGTCAGACACGTAACACGTCAAGCTGGCATGTAACATTATATACAACATAGCGAGTTTGACACGCTGTTTGCCACGTAATCTCACTGCACTGAGCAGCGGCTTACGTGACCATGAACCTGCTGCCACATGTCCACAACTAACTTGCCAGGTGTTATAACGAGTAGTGTGAAGTGTCATTGGGGGGGGGGGGGGGGATACCGATCCCTGGTATTCAAGTAACTTTTTGTAAATAATATGACATTTTAGTCGTTGTCCCAAAAATTTACATGGTAAGGAGGGGGCCAATATATATATATGGAGAAGGTTATAGTTACTACCTCTTTTTCTTACTACTAAATCTTAACCGTTGATTTCGTCAATCTAACGATTATAATTTATTAGGTGGCACTTTTTAATTAATTATTAATTTTCAATAAATTATAACCTTAAATTGACGAAGACTAATGGTTAAGATTTAATAGTAAAAGGTAGTAAGATAAAAATGTAGGAAGTATAACCTTTCTTTATATATATATATATATATATATATATATATATATATATATATATATATATATATATATGTGTGTGTGTGTGTCATGTAACATGACACACAACATTTTGTGTGTGTGTGGCACGCAAAACGAATCTCTATAACATAATACGATCACCTTTCCTACAACATAACTCTTATAAAACCATATATATATTGGGATAGGATCCTTTGACACCGGTGTCAAATTTTGAAATTTGACACCAAATCTCAACAGTTGATTTCGCCAATCAACGATTATCATTTATTGGGAATTACACTTTTAATTAATTATTAATTCTAATAAATGATAATCGTTGATTGGCGGAAATCAACGGTTGAGATTTGGTGTCAAATTTCAAAATTTAACACAGGTGTCAAAGTGATATAAAATGTCCCATATATATATATATATATATATATATATATATATATATATATATATATATATATATATATATATATATATATCAAGAATCAATGGCTGATTTTAGGCATATATAATGGTTGATTCTAGAAATATATATACATGTTATAAGATTTCAGGGCAGACACGTATAGATAATTATGAAACTTAGATTTTTTTGAATTAATGATTATTTGCTAAATGTTTGTTAGATGGTGATAAGAATTTAATTACATTCTATTTATATTTATATATATGGGTTTGTTGTGTGTGTGTGTATTGCAGTGTGTGTGTGTGTGTGTGTGTGTGTGTGTGGCATAAATAATGATATTTTTGTAATTTTAATTTATTTCACGGTTACTATAGTCTTTATAATTTTTTAATATTTCAACCCAAAATGACGTCATTTTGTGAGTAAATACAGATAACTTATTTGCATTAATTGCAGATATATATATATATATATATATATATATATATATATATATGGTATTTTTTGGCATATATAATTTAATTTGACATATATATACATGTTAGAGCCATTAGGTCAAAAAAGATCAACGCCTCTGATTTGTAACCTTGTGATATCATTGATCTTTTTGATCTAATGACTATTAGATGAGGTGTCAAATTTTAAATTTGAAACTGGTATAAAAGGATCCTACCTCTCTCTCCCTATATATATATATATATATATATATATATATATATATATATATATATATATATATATAGGGATAGGATATTGTGACACAAGTTATGTTACACCCAGTTTAATTTATTTCACCGTTAGATCGCATATGTTGATCCAACGGTTATATTAATTTCCCTCTTTGTATGGTCATGATTTCTGATAATTTAAAGTGAAAGCATTATATATATGAGAAATCATAACCATACATGAGGTAGTCAAATATAAAATATTAAATTTGGGAAATCATGACCATACAAAGATGGAAATAAATATAACCGTTGTATCAACATAAGCGATCTAACGGTGATTGATATATATATATATATATATATATATATATATATATATATATATATATATATATATATATATATATATATATATAACATGAATTCTCCCAAGGGAAAGGGAGTTATGGCTCAGGAAGAAAATAAAGAGAGGGAGGGAGAGAGGAAGAGAAAAGGTAAAGGAAGGAAAAAAGGTAATATTGAGAGATTAAAACTTTCTCTCATTTTTTATTTTTCTTATTTATTCTTTTAAAGTTGATTTTTAATTTGGATAACTTTGTTATTCTGCCAAATTCTCTTCTATTGGATTTTATTATTTTCTTTAGTTTAGACTTTAAATTCTTTTGCAAGTACCTTCAGTTTTAAAATTTTATTTTCATACTGCTAAATTATTTGGTATCAAGTAAATACAAAGAGAGTATGTAATTTTTAATTTTTAATTGTTAATTATTTGGTATCAAGTAAATACAAAGTTTTGGGATCAAACAGTAAATTTGTAAGGGACGCCTTACTTGACTTGAGCTTCATCAATCAGGCTATTTCACATGTAGACACCCACGAAATTGAAAATTTAATTATCTTCAGTTAAATATTACACAAATTATTATTGGTTATTATTTCATTTTTTATGAAAATCATTAGAGAGAATGTTATTTTCCGTTATTATGGCTGAAACGGTTATAGTTAGAAAACCTCAATATTATTGAGATTTTCTCATGTTTGTTTATTTGTGCTAACATTTCCAGAGAATCATCATGCCTAATTTGTGTTTTACCGGCAAAAATTGGGGAATTTTCGTGTGTTTCTATAAAGACCGTTCAGAGTTTTATATTATATTAGGGAATCAACAAGTGGTTGTTGTGTTTTATCAACATAGAGTGGAAGCATTTACATATAGAATAGATTAGATGAAGTTGAAATAGTGTATAATTTGTAACTTTAAGTAGTTAGGATGTAATATATGTAATAATATGATGTAACATAGTTTAGAAAATAGTATGTGATGTAAAATATATGTACTTGACTAAGAATCATGTATAAAGTAACTAAGTAAAGTTTGTTATATAAATCGATGTTTAAAAGTTTACACTACTTTTTTTATTCATTATTATTAAGACATAATGTGATATTCTTTATGTTAGTTAAAATAGAGGATGTTACACTATTGATAACCATTACTTAAAATAACTTAAATACAAATTTCCCTTTAACATATGGTTGTGCACGGACCAATATTAGGGACATTGAACATACTGCCCCCTTTTTCATAACAATATACCTGAATGCCGCGAAGTGCAAATTTTTTTTTGCAAACTGCCATGGCACCATAGTCGCTGAGGTCAGTGGCGGAGCCAGGATTGGAGGGGAAGGGGGCGAAAATTAATGTTCTATCTTATATAATATCTATATTTTCTTTATCTATTGACCTCATATCTTCATGGAACTCATTTATGCGATTTCTTATCAAAATATTAAAATTTAACAACATTTCAAAGATAGAAAAAATGTACTGTTGGCCGGTCCAACAGAGATAAAAAGTAGTTTAAAGCAATAATTAAAAAAATGCCTTAACTATAACAATGCTTTTAACTACAATTTTTGCTTTTTAAATAAAATTTAAGTTGTCCCAAAAAGTGAATCTTTTAAGTTATAGTAAACTCATTTTCTTTATATGAAACCTCACACAGAAAAACACAATCATGCAAATGAAAAGAGAGCAAAAGGGTGAAAAGGCCAAAGCTTTCATTAACCAAAACATAGCATATGAAAATAAAAAGAAATGCATAAAAGATTACACATAACGCACACATTAGGTGAAATGGAGGTAGGTTTCAACTTAGATATCAAACTAGATCTTCTAGAAGTAGCACTTAACAGTAACAACAGTACCATATTTAGCATTTAACTACTTTAATTTTTTTTCTCTTTTTTTTGAGGGGGGCGGCCGCCCACCATATCCTCCCCCTATCTCCGCCTCTGGCTGAGACTCTTAGCGACTTTGGTTGAATGAAACACTCATTTGGCCAAAGTAGCCACGTTGTGCAGCGACTACGGGCTACTTTTTCAGAATTGACAGGTCTATGGGATCAAAGTCGCTTGGAAAGCCATCGAATTAAGAAAAATAATTCATATGAATTGACCTATGGTTTAATCCTATATTAAAAGAAAAAAATTAAAAAACAAAAAATTTAAATATCATTTATCCTAGTATTTCAAGTCTCCAAAAGTAATTATAATTAAATTAAATATATACAACACAAATTTTTAAATGCAATATTTATAATTATAATTTGAAATTAAAAATATAATATTAAGTTTCCTATACTTTACCTAAACTAACTTATTTATGAAAAATAATTCATATCAATTAACCTATTGTCTAATCCTATACTAAGAGAAAAAATAAAATAAAAATAAAAAATTTAAATATTATTTATCCTAATATTTCAAGTCCCCAAAAATAATAATTATTAAATTAAATATATACAACAAAAATTTTAAATGCAATATAAAATTCATTTATAATTATAATTTGAAATCAAAAATATAATATTAAGTATCCTGTACTTTACCTAAACTAATTCATATCAATTAACCTATTTTTTAATCCTATACTAAGAGCAAAAAATAAAAAATTTAAATATCATTTATCCTAATATTTCAAGTCCCCAAAAATTATTGTAATTAAATTAAATATATACAACACAAATTTTTAAATGCAATGTAAAATGCATTTAATCATAATTGTAATTTGAAATTAAAAATATAATATTAAGTATCCTATACTTTACCTAAAATAATCCATTTATAACAAATAATTCATATCAATTAAAATATTGTTTAACCCTATACTAAGAGAAAAAACTAAAAAACTAAAAAAAGTAAAAAATTTAAATATCATTTATCCTAGTATTTCAAGTCCCCAAAAATTGTTATAACTAAATTAGATATATACAACACTAATATTTCTATTGTAGATTTTCTCAAGCATAACACATGTCTAACTTTATCAATAAACCCAAACAACACGGACTGTCATACTAGGCCAATTTCGATGGCTTTCCCAGCGATTTTGATCTCATAGGCCTGCCAATTCAAAAAAAAAGTAGCCCATAGTCGCTGCACAACACGTCTACTTTGGGCAAATGAGGGATGTGTGTGACATTCAACCAAAGTAGCTACCTAAACTACCTTAGGTAGCTACTTTGGTGTAACAAGCACTGCAAGGCTTTTCCAGCTACGGGGAGAGTGACACGTGTCCCGTCCATAGTAACTAAGAATCTCAGCGACTATGGTGTTGTGGCAGTTTGGAGAAAAACTTGCACTCCATGGCATTCAGGTATATTATTATGAAAAAAGGGATAGTATGGTCAACGTCCCCCAATATTACTCTAGCCAAATACTTTTTAGTTTTTCCTCACTAGAAAGGTATAGTTAGTGGCTTAGTGCCATAAATTATGGGGAACACTACTCTTATGTTATATGAGAGTAGTTATCTCATGTTATAGAGAAAAGATAGGTGAGACTCATTATTAAAAGGCAAAAAAAAAGGAGTGGTGAGATTCTCGAAATGAGAGAATATGAAATAACTACCTTATATAAGACGAAAGTTGTCAACATCAACATCAACATCAACATCACCTTTATCCCAAATTAATTGGGGTCGGTGGTAGATTCCCACATGAGAGATATAAAAATGTTGAAAAAAAAATAAAAATAAAAATAAAAATAAAAAAATAAATAAATAAAAAATAAAAAAATAAAATATATATATAAAAAAAAAAATAAAAAAAAATAAAAAATAAAATAATAATAATAATAATAATAATAATAATAAAATATATATATATATATATATATATATGTATATGAATATATAAATAAATAAAAGTGAAAAAGAAAGGGACATATAAGACGAAAGTTATAATTCCCATAAATTATTTAACATGAATCTGTAGACAGTGACGAAGCTGGCCGCCTAACCCGACCAGGGTCAAGGATAACTTAGCCGGTGTCAAACACTAAAATCCATCTTACATAATAGCTATGGTGATTTAGCCACATTTGTTTTTGAAAATTAGCGAGAGCCAAGACCACATCCAACTAGTGGCGTAGCCACATTGTAATATGGTAGTCCTTGGCACTACCTTTGTTTCAAAACTTTCTACTTATTACATATAATTATATATATATAATTCTATAGTTAATTATAATTTGGTCATGGCTAAAATTATAATTTGGCACTACCTAAATAAATATAGTAAGATTGTAATATTTTTATCTTTTCCCTCATTTTTTTAACCACTCATTTCTTATTTTATTTTTTAAAACACACACACACACACAGAGATATATATACACCCACATTTTCTTAGGACAATGCTTTGTTTATTACTTATTATTTTGTGGGAGGAAAGTGAAATTTTTATGTTTGAAATGTTCACCGGAAAAGTTAGTACCTTTTTATATGTTTGTTTTGATATATAATCATTGGCAATTGTTCATTTAAATTTTCAATGTTACGTGATATTATCTAGTAAATAATTTAGATAGATATGCTAGAATTTATAGTAAGTTTTTTTTTTCTGAAAATTTTGTGTAATTAAGATAAATATTTTGATAATTTAATGTTAAATTTTTGGGCACTACCTACAAATTTTTCCAGGCTCAGTCACTTTCTATAGATTAAAGTTTAAAGTGTGCTGATGTTAATGATGTTAACCTCATAAAAATATCTGAAAGTGGTATTTATTAGAAATTATATATGTTTCACATTTACATGCATTCAGCTTATTACAAATTAATATATGCATAAATTAAAATTTAGTATGCATTTTTCATTAAGTGTAATATATATATATATATATATATATATATATAAATATATAAATTATTTATTAACATTTTAGAAGTTTTTAATGAATTGTCTTATCTTATCATAAAATGAATTGTTTCTCATATCGTCGTTGCTACTTTTAAAGTATGTATGCAAATGTAACGATACTAGCCAAGGAGATGTTGGACTATATAGGAACACGAGCATAACCATAAAAACATAGCAATTATAATGACCATGCAATATCATATCACCATGTTATTTTCCCTATTATGATGATGTTATTAATCTTCCCTTTTGAATTTGTTATTAGCTTTCTATACTACTCATTGGTGAGTATATAAGTGATAATGAAAATCATGAGAAAATTTTGTCAAATCCTCTCTCTCCCTTACATTTCTTATCTCCCGTTTCTACTTCTTCCTCTCTTTCTCAATCTATATTCTTCTATCACTCTCAGTTCTGGTAAGCATGGCTAGACTCTAGAGCAAATGAATTTTTATTTAAAACAAATTGAAGGTAAATGATTGGTGATATATTTAAAGCATAGCTATAAATAATCAAAATGGATAATAGAATAATATAAGGGAAAATATACTCTTATGTTGCATAAGAGTATTTTTCTCTCCTACACATATATTGATTTCCGTGTTACTTTTTTTTTCTTTTTCTATAAGTGGGTGGGTTCCACACATGATTATCTCCACAACATAAGAGAGCTTCTCTTGTGTTGCATGAGATTAATAAAGCCGATAATATAATTGTAGTTATGAATTTTCATAGTAATTCTATAAACTTTAGTTTCAAATTATAATTTTCATATAATTATGGTTATCATGCCAAAACTAAGCACCAAGGATAAAGCTACAACCCAAGTTCCTCATCAAATTGACTTCTACTGATTAACTTTAGTTAGGGTGTGCAAAATAACCAAAAAATTGGGTCGAACCATGAAGCGAACCAAACCGCCCCTTTACCGGTTTTAAAAACCAGTTCATGAACCGAACCGGTTTTTAAAGAACCAGATCATGAACCGAACCGATTTTTAGAACCGGTTTAAGAACCGAACCGTTTCCGAATCGAACCATTTTCAAACCGAACCAAAATAATTTTTATAACTTTATTTTTAAGTTTTTAATTTTTTTATTTTCAAGAGAGGGTCGACCCGAACCGATTCCGAATCGGTTTTGAACCGAACTGAACCACTTCCGAATCGAATCAGTTTTGAACCGAACCGAACCATTTAAACCAATTCAATTCAATTTTTCAAAAAATCCGGTTCGATTCGACCGATACATTTCACTAACTTTAATGTCATCATCAAGGCCAAGAACTGAACCTCTTTATTGGCTATATATGGTACCACTTGCTGGATTCACTATTTACTGTTTACTTGGTGCCATACAATAGTTTATAATTTCCACATCGTCTCATTGTTGGTTGTCGAAATCATTTTTTCCCACGGAAATTACAATCTCTTCGAAAACTGCAACTCGAAAATTTCCGTAAAAAACAATTAATTTCTGTTGAAAAATTGTTGTTTACAACGAGAAGGTTAAAGTTACTATCTTCTTTTTTTATTATTTCTTACTACCAAATATTAACTGTTAATTTCCGTCAATCTAACAGTTATAGTTTATTGGGTCATACTTATTAATTAATTAATTATTAATTTCTAAAAAAATTAAATATAGGTCAGGTCATACTTATAATTTAGGGCCTACAAAGACTAACAGGTTAGGTCAGACCCAGGTTAGGTCAGACCCAATATTTTTTATATAGGTCTGGCCCGTTTAAGTCAAAGTCTAGCCTATTTATATCCCTATTCATGTTGTAGCCTACACACGCATAAAAAACATATGAAATTTATGTGGGGCATGTGAGTAGAAAAGAGAGAAAAAAAATATAAACCCCACATATTTTTATACGTAGATAGGAGATAAAATTTATATATCAAACATTATTCCCTATTTAAAAATCATCAATCGATTCAATGTACTTAACCATGAAGTTACGTATAAAACATTTGAGACACGTGATATTTTGAATTGAACAGTGCTTTTGTACAATATAGAGTAATTAGCAGCAATGAGTAATTATTTATATTTGTTTGTCAAAAGCATACACAATTGTCAAAAGCATACACAATTATGAGTTTTATTTTTCCTATGTTGCACGAGACAAGTTGTCTCATGCAACACAAAAAAAATAGGTGGGACCCACTAAAAAGAAAGAAAGAGAAAATAAAAAAGCGAGTCTCATCCACTTTCTATGTGGTGCATGAGACAACTTGTCTCATGCAACATAACAAAAATAAAATCCTAATCAAGGAGAGGGAAATATATGTTGTTGCATGGAAACGTTTCCCAAAGCGAATGGGTTCACAGCACACTTCCTCTTTATTCATCTTTACAGTTTGCCTCTAATTCCCTTTACCCTTCCCCAAGAGAATGGATGCCAGATATCTTATATTGGCTCATTCATTCTTAACATTCAAGAATATCAATAGAGATAAAGCTGTGGTTAGTCAGAGAAAGAGACATAGAATAAAATAGTTCTCAGCAATAGCCGCAGCAGCAATGGTGCTTCAAGCAAAGAATAGAAAAAAGAATAATAAAGATGGTCAAAATGAAATCTCCAAGACATGTCATACCATCATCAGTTTAGTTTCACTTGTCTTTATTGAAACTCACCATTTGCCTTTTCTTTTCTCTTTTCCATTTGTTTTTTTAATTTTGTTGTCTTGTATGTTTTCCTTTCATCATTTAATTGTGTTACCGGATTCATTATCTCGAATTTTAAGAGTTTTTTTTACCTTCTATTCAAGTACATTAAAATTAGGGAAAACAATGTGATTTAAAAGAATATAAGTTGTGTGTTTTTAATTTTTTACTCTATGTACTCCCCAATCCCGGGTAGTATATAGTTATTATAACATAAAAAATTGCTGTTCTTTTATCTCCTCAGTCACATCAGTTGACGTAAAAGTGAAAAAATAAAGTAAAAACTAAAAAAACACAACTTACATCATTTGAATGGACACACACTCGACCCTTAAAATTATCACTTTAAATGTTTATTTCTTTGCACTTTTTTTTTATTCCAAGGTACTGGACAAAGTATTATCTTTGCAGATAATATCTCTCATGTAATTAATATAATTAAACACAGCAATATATTAATTCAAAATTAGATTTATAATTATATATGCTAGAGAAATATAAAAACTATTGATATAGTTTTACCCAACAACTTAAGTTTTTATGTTAAATTAGTTTTTCATATGTATCAAAGTCTTTGCGATCAAGTGGTTGTAAGTTTGATCTCTATCGTCTCATTCAATTAATAAATAATTAATTATTATGAATTTTCTTAGCACATATAAGTTAGTCAGTATATTGTTTAGCCCAATGAATTCACGTGTAAATGAACGTATTAGAACAGTATAAAAATTATTAATATAACCTTAGCTACTAATGTGTTCGATCCTCTTTCGGGTTGTGGTTCTCCAAAGGATATCATTATATATTTTATTTTATTTTGGAAATAGATATCATAATTTCTTCAAAAACAATTAAATTGTGAGGTAAATCAGTGTTATTAAAACCGGACCGACCCGGTCGGGTCAACCTAGGAACCGGTGAACCGGTCATATAACCGGTCCGGTTGAAGCAATGAATCGGCCATGCATCAGAACAGGTGTGACCCGGTCCGACCCGGCCAGTTTTCATGAAAATCGGTGACTTGGTCGGTTAAAGTGACCCGGCCGGGTCCAAAAAATAATAAAAAAATTTAAATTATTTATTTTTTCAAAAAAAAAATCATAATGGACATATTTGAATATATTTTTTTGGTTATTGACTTACATAAGTTATGTACCTACAACACTAATATTATCTCAATTATGGACTATCCAGAAAATTTTGATTTGATTTATAGTTAGAGATGTCATTTTCTGAACCTAAAATCCCGTATCACGATCATTATATTTTTGTTTGATCCTTTATTGGATAATAATATGTGATTTATTATTTTTTATAATAAAATATTTGAAATTTTTATCATTTTTATTAAATATTTGAGTATGTTTATGATTTTTAACATAAATTATAAAATTTTATATAATTACCGGGTCATGCAGTTGAACCAGTGACCCACTGGTTGAACCAGTGACCCAATACCTCAACCGGGTCAATGACTGGATCGGTTTTAATAAGATTGAGTTTATCTCTAACCCTTTATTTAGTACTCTTCGGTTCCACTTTTATAAGTGTTAAGAGTGTTAGTCCCACATTGTGTGTGTCTCATTGTGTTAAGAGTGTTAGTCCCACATTGTGTGTGTCTCATTGTATTCTTCAATTGGTTTGCTATATAATAGAACCAATGTTGTGTAGTTTAACACAACAAGGATTACTATCAATTCCTCTTGTATCTTGATATTTAACATGGTATCTAGAGCCTAACAAGAGGAATCTTAATCCGCTTAACTTAGTTCACTTTTCCATAATTTCAATATGGTTATAGAGAGATATCACCCTCCTTGAGGGATTCTCGTTGTTATTTCTTTTTCGGGTTTTTCTTAGTATGCTCTGTGACTGCAGCTTAGACTGATCTGTCACATCAGAAAAGAATGATCCTTGGGAAGCTGTTGGGTTGACCGCCATTGATCGACCACCGTTGACTGCCGTCTCCGTTGACTTTTTTGATGACTTTCTGGCGACTTTTCTGACGACCCACTAGCGTCTCCGACGACCCACCGCCGTCTCCGGCGACTTTTCCGATTATGTGAAGTTTTTTTTTTTTTTTAATCTTCTTTCTTCCCAAGATGGACTATTTATTCTATTCATCGTCCTCTTGAGGGGGAGCACCTTCTATGTTGCTGATGGTCATTCCAGCACAGTTGTCTTTGCCGATGATAATTCCGGCTCCGAAGTTCCTCTTGAGGGGGAGCACTTTCCATGTTGCTGATGGTCATTCCAGCACAATTGTCTTTGCCGATGATAATTCCGGCTCCGAAGTTCCTCTTGAGGGGGAGCACTTTCCATGTTGCTGATGGTCATTCCAGCACAGTTGTCTTTGCCGATGATAATTCCGGCTCCGAAGTTCCTCTTGAGGGGGAGCACTTTCCATGTTGCTGATGGTCATTCCAGCACAGTTGTCTTTGCCGATGATAATTCCGGCTCCGAAGTTCCTCTTGAGGGGGAGCACTTTCCATGTTGCTGATGGTCATTCCAGCACAGTTGTCTTTGCCGATGATAATTCCGGCTCCGAAGTTCCTCTTGAGGGGGAGCACTTTCCATGTTGCTGATGGTCATTCCAGCACAATTGTCTTTGCCGATGATAATTCTGGCATCTTCCATACCGTCGTCCATGTTGCTGATGGTCATTCCAGCACAGATGTCTTTGCCGATGATCATTCCGGCATCTTCCATGTTGATGTTCATTCTGACGCCATTTTTAGCACATTGTTGATTTTTGGTTTCTCATATAGGAGATTTATTTTGATGTTATGTTACTTGGTCATTTCATTTTGTTGATGTAGCACTGTTGCTTTTGGTTCCTAATAGGAGTATTATTTCTGTATCAAGCTTGTAGCATATGATCTATATGCTACAGCTTGAGGGGGAGTGTTAAGAGTGTTAGTCCCACATTGTGTGTGTCTCATTGTGTTAAGAGTGTTAGTCCCACATTGTGTGTGTCTCATTGTATTCTTCAATTGGTTTGCTATATAATAGAACCAATGTTGTGTAGTTTAACACAACAAGGATTACTATCAATTCCTCTTGTATCTTGATATTTAACAATAAGCGAATAAAAGAATATTCAATCTGTGAAAGCAGCAAATATTTTCGCAAAAATGTTGACTGCCAAAAATTCTTTTGATTTCCGAAGAGAAATTGACATGAAAGAGATTTGTATCCCATCGTGGCTAATTTGTGGGGCGGCCTATGATTTCAGTGGTACGAATATTCATAACATGCTAGGAATGGTGATTACGATTCCGTCCATTAACAGAATATAACCTAATACTATATGTGGTCAAAGGACCTTACTCGGTTCATGGCTTGATTGATAAGATCTTTGGACATTTTCTGTTCTGCTATTAGGTTACATGCTCTTTTTGTGGGTCATAAGCAAGTTATTTATTCTTTCAACAACTTTGCTTACCATGTATATATCATTTGGGTTTTTTAAAAGTTATATTGTATGAAGAGTGATTGTGTTATGTTATCGAGATTCGTTTTCCGTGCCGTTGTTTTTTTTTTTTTTTTTTTTGCTTCAAAAAATGCAGGCCCTACAGAATGTTCTGTAGGTAGGAAACTTTTTGTTATCATGTTGCATGATGAATGCAAATCCTATGTCATTTTTATCTTCCGTACTAAATTTATCATAAAGAATGTCTTGTGATTATATAATATAAGGGTTTTATAATTCTCATTCAACATGAGAATTAAATTTTTCCTACACACTCTTCGATTTTTGTGCTGATATGGGTCCCACATATAATATTTTCTAACACATGGGTTCCACATGCCTTTTATCTCTACAACATGAGATTTCAATTCTCATTCAACATGAGAATTATAAAACCCATAATATAAAAAGTGATGACTAATTGGCTTTTTGGTTGCTAGAGTATAGAGAACTTGTGGATAAGTGTTTGTTTTAGTGATGTGAAATTCATCGATACAACTTAAGTACTGAAAAATAATTTTTTTATAGGATTTTATGAATATAATATTGCACGAGGAAAAAAATTAGAGAGAGAAAGTAGAAAGATAAAATAAAAAAAAAATATAATAGACCTCACCTCTTTGATGTGTCCGTATAAAAGTTTTTTATTCTCATGTAACATTATACTCATAAAACCTTTTTTATAGGACAATACTTTTCTCATGTTACGTGAGATAACATTATCTTATGTAGAGATATAATTAGGTGGGTCCCATAATTAAAGAAAAAGAAATGTTGACTCGGATTTCGATGTATGTGTAACATGAGATAAGGTTTCTCATGTAAACATTTCTTTGTTATATACTAGTAATGTTTATTTCCCTAATTGCCAAGTTCGACATTATACAACTGTTCATATAAACACCTAAAATTAGGTCATATTTCCTTTAGACTTAGGAACTAAATGAAATTGAAAGTAGTGAAGTAACATCACTAGCAGGTTATTAAGAAATAAAAATTCAAAACTGTTGCCAATTGAAGAGCATGCTTGAAATTAAAGTGCTCTTGAGGAATGGCCAATTCATTTCAGACTAGCCCTTCCAATCCCCAATCATTTCCCCTTACTTGGTCTGATTTTGGAGTTAAAAGAGAAAAATGATTAAACCTCTATGCACTTTGCATCCAGTACCGTACTACTACTGCCAAAGTATAAGTTCAAAATTCAAAGTATCCACTCTTTGGAATTATAGCATGAGTTTCCTTTATCTCTTTTTCCTCCTTTAGAATTCATTGATTCCATTTATCAAGGTTGTGTCACTCAAAGAACACTAAAAAGTACAACATGGCCCTCCATTTATTCTCTTTTTCTATGGTCTCTGCCAGTATATAAACCATTCCCCATATCACATTCCCTCATCAGTAGCTCCTCTTCAGCTTCTGTATCTGATAGTTCAAGTTGCACTACTCTATTATCTTGAGGTTGGTAATTAGTAGTTTTCACCTCTATCTCCCATCTAATATTTTTTTTCTGTCTTAATTTGCTACTCTTCCAAGACTGTCTATACTATTCTCTAGTAATTGAATGTCCTAAAGAGGACCACATTTATTAGTAATGTGATCAATCTGTCTACTATTTTTTCCCTTATATTATTAGGGCTTTATATTTCTCACGTGATTGGAATCAAAATTTTTTCTTATGCACACTCAACCAAAGTGGGACCCATTATGAGAGAGAAAAAAAATAAATCAAAAAAGTAGAAGCACGTGGATCGATGGGTCAGTAGGAATTTACCCTTTTTTATGTAACATGAGAACTTCATTACCCATATTATTATAATAAGCAAATCTCTAGCTATCAAGTCAGTTCCACACACAAACACTAGTACATGTGATGCACGAAATGTGGCAATGTTTTGAGGGTTTTATTAATCTCATGTTAAAGGAGATAGTTATCTCATGTAATAGAGATAAATTTGTGGGTTCCACCACTTGAAAAAAAAAAGAAAAAAAAAAGGTGGCACATTTATGGAAGGATGTGTAGGAGAGAAAACTTATCTCATGTAACATGAATAGTTTTTCCCATGTTTTAATATTGAAACTTTTTTAACTATTTTAGTTTGATTAACAAAAAAATTATAGTTTCTTTTAAGGGTTTTATAATTCCCAATCAACATGAGAATTCAAATTTTCCTACACACCATTTGATTACAGTATTGACATGGGTCCTACATATAATTTTTTCTAACACATGGATCCCACATGCTTTTATCTCTACAACATAAGATTTTAATTCTCCTTCAAGATGAGAATTATAAAACCCTTCTTTTAAATGGTATCACATATTAACAATGTATTAATGGTTGCCTCATAATCTTCTAATGGAAATTACTAAATGCAACAGCTAGTAATTTTCACTTTGCAGAGAAGCAATTATGAGCAGGCCGGGAGACTGGAACTGCAGGTCATGCCAGCACCTGAATTTTCAGCGGCGCGATTCATGCCAACGATGTGGGGATTCGAAATATGGGGACAGGGAAGATTATGGAGTTTTTGGAGGAAGAGGAGGATCTTCATTTGGGTTCAGTGGTTCAGATGTTCGTCCTGGTGACTGGTATTGTGCTGCAGCTAACTGTGGTGCGCATAACTTTGCTAGCCGTTCAAGCTGCTTCAAGTGTGGTGCTTTCAAGGATGACTTAGCTGGAGGCTATAATAGTGACATGTCAAGTTCAAGAGGATCTAGTGGTGGAGGTGGAAGACCTGGATGGAAATCTGGTGATTGGATATGCAACAGGTGATTGATATTACTATAACTGCATATACTAGTTTCTTTTGATTATTGGTTCCTTTCAAGGGGACAAATCATGCTTTTAGTTTGGGTTCTGTTTTTAAGTTTGAAGAGCATGATAAGTAACACAATTGCTGCCTAAAGCACTATTGGCATACCAAATGGTGGTAGCTCAGTTGGTGCAGGGGAGCTAAGTAGGTGAGGATGAGAGTATGTGTTCGAATCTCCCCAATACCACCTTTGGGAGGGGTTTAAAGCCTTAGTCTTGAACCCGTCCCGAATCGGATTAGTTGCGAAGCAATGAACCGATCGGAATATTTCAAACAAAAAAAGCACTATTGGCATTATAGGCATGCAATATGATCTTTATTGAGTTCCATTTTCCTTGACTGCTTTTAGGAGTTACATATATACTTTGAATACTATATTTGTCCCTTTTTGTCCCCTTAGTGATATTGAAAAATGAGATTCACTTCACTTCCTATTAAAATATGTGAAAATAAAACATTAGTCTTTTCGTATGCTTCTTTTTTTTCATGATAAAATAATAACTTTTTTTCTTTCTTTCAACAGATTAGGATGCAATGAGCACAACTTTGCTAGCAGAATGGAATGTTTTAAATGTTGTGCTCCGAGGGACACGTACTAGAAATGAGATTATCCAATTTTGGGTATGCTCGTTATCTATTAGTAGTTAGTATTCCCTCTACTTCTAATCCGGCGTTCGGTAGAGGAGAAATTTTCTTTATCCAAAAATCTTGATTTTCAAAAAATATGATGAAAATATTTAGTTTACGATAATATATGAAAATTAAAATTTTAGAAAAATTCAATTTCCCGAAAATTCTGTAAAATACCTCCTACCGAAGGGCCCAAAGTTCTTGGCATATCACTAAATAAAATATTCATGGTTTTGTTTTCAGGGATCGTTGTCAAGCAAGAGAGACTTTTAATTACTAGAGATGCTGCAAGATTTCTTCAATTTCTTCTGGATATTAAAAATATGTGGTTTAAATGCCATGTTATAGTGAAGCTACAACCTTGCACTTTTTACCAATTGAACTATAGCAATGTTGTTTTGATAATTTAAACTACTTTCTTTGGTCTTTGTGTTAGATACTTCATTTATTGTATGGTGCGTGGTTTTCTGAAATGAAGATGAATCTCTTTCTTTTTTCGCAATAGATGAGCTAGTACTTCTTTATAAAAGGGTGTGATGGGACAAATCATCATTCTCTTGATCTTAGTGTGTAACCAAGGTTGTTCAATATGATGCGTCTTTGTTACCTTTTTGGATTTTATTATTCAAAACACAATGGAACCCCTCACAAAAAGAAGTCTTTCAAGCAATCTATTCGTGAGAATGATCGGTTACACCCATTTAAGTTTTCTGACCCAACTGAAGTTAATATTCAGAGAATATAGGGCCACATATTTAATTACATGCATGACACATGTCTAAAAAAAAAAAGGCTAAAAGCCCTAAGAACATGGAACAGTGGCCAAAAATACCACTGTGGACTAAATTTTTTATCCAAATGTTACTCGAATAGTGTTATTTCCAATATGTCACATGAACAAGTTTGTTGGGCACTGTAGCGAACTCGGTTTGCTGACGTGTCGCGTTTCTAGTGGATATCAAATTCGCTACATGCATGGGGAACTTGGCTGCAATACATAAAAATTATGCATTCCAACCAAGTTCGCTACCCCAGGTAGCGAACTTGTTACTTGGTGTCCACTAGAAATATGATATGTCAGTAAATTGAATTCGCTATAGGGCCTAACGAACTTGCTCACGTGGCAAATTAGGAAATAACATTGTTTGCATGGCATTTGAGTAAAAAACTTGATGAACAATGGCATTTTGATCAGTGTTATGAGAACATGCTTCTAAAATTTTTAAGATTACGCAATTTTTTTAGGGTTTTATAAATATCCTTGACAGAAAAATCGATATATCGTGTTGGAGAGACATACTATGGTGGGCCTCGCCAAATATCTAAAAAAAAACATAGCACGGAAAATGAAAAATAACTTTTCTCTAACATGACGCTTGCTTTTTTATTTTTTATTATCTCAAAATTCGTTTAGAATCGGGTACTGGCTCATCTATTTAACAAGGAATATTTTTTTATTTCAATCCTATTTATTTCTTTAAAATGAGTCTGTCTTCTTTGATCCAGTTGTGAAATTAATCTTGAATCAAAATTTAGTCGCATTTAAAGCTATCAGAATTGAACCAGATTCTTTCCGCACTAAATAAAAATAATTTTGAATTAGATTGATAATAAGTATACTCGAAATGACTTTGGATCAGCATCACAAATAACTCTGTTTATGTTTTTAATAAAAAAAAAAAAAAAAAAACACTGCTCTAGAGAAAAACTAAAACTAAAAAATAAAAAAATTGGACCAATAGAAATACACGCTACAACTTGGCTTATTTGCTCTTCTCTCAGTTCAACAATATGTATGTGACTTGACACTTGTAACCAATAATTTATCATACTTCAGCATATTTTCATCCATATAGTTTAAGAAAATTCACACTTAGGACTTCTAAAGCATAGTACTCAATTACTCATTATTGAATACAGACATATATTTCCGCAACCTAATAAATTTTATAAAATTTAACTTGATCATATTTGAGCATATTTGAGACCAAAATTCACATTGGATTCCTTTCACTGACAATAAAAATACTTTTAAAAAGGATGCGTGTTGTCGATTCAAAAGATGATTACAAGAGCCAAACAAGAGTGCATAACTCTATTTGCTTTTTATGTAGAATTCCTGTGTTCCTTTGAGGCAAGCTTTATGTTAGTGAAATGTCTCCAAATCATGTTTATATACAAAGTTACATGGCCTTTCATTATTTATTATTATTATTATTATTATTATTATTATTATTATTATTATTATTATTTTGTTAAACGATGCATGGCATATCATCAGTTGGATCGAGGTCCCAATTAAGATGTCCTCCTAGTTGAATACAGTTTGCTAATAGTGCTAATTAAAATTTGTTTATTGTTATCAAAAAAAAAAATATTTGTTTATGGTAATTCAAAATTTAGGAGAAGGGAAAGTTTGTTTTTAAAATCAAGCCTTTTTTTTAGTTGCAAATTAAAAAAATATATATATATATAAAAATTGATAACCTCTCACTCTCTCTTTTGGATAACAAGACATTCATCTAGTTTATTAAACTAGTTTTCCCTTTTCTTTCTGGTTTTTCTCTCTTCATTTCGCAAGTAATTAAGAACCCATCTTATGATTTTCTATTGTGGTAATTTATTCCTTTTATTTCAAGTAAGAACCCATCGTATGACAATGGGGAAATTAAATCCCATGACAATGCCTGTAAGAAGCTCAAGCACAGTAAAAAATATTAGCTATTTCAAATTATATTCGGTATTTCATTTACTTTAATTCTTGTTATTTAGTTTATTTCATGAACGATTTTTATTTTCTTTTGGAGAATTCATGAACGATTTTTTTAAAATTATTTTGTTAAGCTCATTTTATATATAACCCCTTATCTAAAATCTCTTGGCTTTCAATTATTTAATAAATGGAACTTAAGTTTAGTTAACAAAAATAATAACAAGGTGTTTATTGTAACATCTCTGTCTCGAGCCGGTTCAATTAACATGCATATGATACAAATAGAAACAGCGGAAGACTTACTTACTAAAATACGAGCTAATTTTTTTTTTTTTAGTTTAATTCTTATTAGGCGGAAATGAAAGTCGAGCAGAGTAATCTTTGTAAATCGGACAACTGGGGATTTTTCAGTCCCACTCCCAAGAGTTCCTGATAGACAGTTTATACAGCATATTAATTCAGAAGTACAAGACATCCAAATATTGTCATATGCCCATCCATGGGCGCATACATAGCTTGGCTCTGTGCCACTAATCTAACAGCATGCAATCCAATACGTAAACATAACTGAATACTACATAGTCATATCAACATGCCTGAATACACAAATGTACATGCATCAAGCTGAAGGGCATGTACAAGACATATACAGGCCATATACAAAGTAAATGATCCAACATCATGATCCATCAAAATACTGAAATGCTATATAACATCAAAGTACTCCAAAATAACAGTAGTGCACCGCTACTCAAAATCCAATCTGTCGAAATGCCTCAACCACGGGTCGCATCCCTGCCTAGTGAGAGCTCACCGGGGATTTGAGAACCTGAGATGATATCCCCAAAGAGGGGTGAGATAACAATCTCAATAAGCTCCAGGTTTATAGAGAATTCTCCATACCCCTGGGCTCACTCCTGCATGAAAGTCAGATACAGAGTATACGAATGCAACATATAACAGATATCATAACAGAATAAAACATATATCCATATCATATCAGAGGCGTGTGCCGTCATTCCCAAGAGAAGAACCCAAGCGGAAATCAACTCACGTGTTCCCAATGGAGGACCCCAAGCGGAACCATAACATGTCAGAGGTGTACATCATCAATCTCAGGGAAACCCCCAAGAAGACATCGGTGTACCATACATCAATACAAAAATCATATCAGAATAAGTCATATCATGTTATCAAATAACTCTATATGAATGCATCTATACAAACTATCAAAACAACAGTCATACAATCCAACCATAGTTCACTAACCATGGTGGAGCACTCAAGCAGGAAAAGACTTCTTAAACATAGAGCTTACCTTTTGAAGCTTTTCTAGTTCGCTTACTTGTCGTGCAAGTTACTTTTTTTGCTGCAACGAAAGTTCAAACCCACTCAATCCCTTAGCACACCTAGAGAAGGATTCAAAGCATCAATCAATAAAATGTTACAATTGCCATGAAAGTTACAGAAGGCATACATCTTATTGTTCACTTTAGTTTCCTCACATTTTGTCAATCCTATGCCAATTCACAAGTCAAGACCCCACATTTTTCATTTCCTTTAATTTACCCTTTTATAATCATTAACGTTCCCTAAATTAGCTAAGTATCCACTTGAGAATTTTCAACGTAATTCATGCCATTTTTTGCTTCATAAGGCCGTGGGTACACCTAAAGGGAACCAAGATTTCTTTCAACCATTTTTAAGTCATTTCTTTCTTTAACTCATCAATCACATACTTTGGAAAATTATACATTTTATTAAATAAAATGCAACTAAATCCATCCCTAAGCCACCCTATAGGTCGAAGTCTACAAGGAAAAAGGCAAAGGGTTCTTTTCTTTTACATTTCATTTTCTTCATTTAATTAGCAACTTAAACACACATATATTTATCCACAAGGTTCCAATTAAATTTTGGAACATCAAGCCCCTCACAAGCACACCATGGTCGAAACCTAGGGACATGACACATAGAATTTTTTTTCCACTTTGGCGTTCTCACTAATTCACTAAATTTCCACTTCCTCCAACATATTAGTTTTCCCAAAACATACAATATAATTTTGCACAATACCCTCCCCATCACCTATGATGGCCGAGACATAGAGGGCATCACACCATGGAATTTTTTCCCAATTTTACACATGTTCACATGCTTATTCCACATTCCTATATCCAACACATCAATAGTCCATCATCAATTCAACTTTTAAACTATAATTATTTCCCACCAACATGCTCACAATTTTTTCAAGACTTAAATCACATAATCAAGCCATAGAAATAGAGGTTTATTACCTCCAATCACTTGTACAAAGCCTAGAGAGCAACCTCCAAGCAAAGCTCCATCAAAACTCTACTTTCTCCTCTTTGATGAATAGTGACACGAAAATGGGGTGAGGAAGATGTAACACCCCGTATATATCCAGTAATGTTATCATACTATCGTATTAAGCTGCGCTTAATTAAAAAATGCGGAATATCTTTTTCTTTTCAATTATGATGCCATTATCATTACCAACTTGCTTATTAACAGTTAATAAAAACACTGCCTGTATGTAATTGCAATAAAACAGCTAACTGAAATACCTCATTAAATAAATATCATAAGCATAAGTGTAACAGCCCGTGTTAACCCGGATTGTTAACATACTATCGTATTAAGCCACACTTAATAAAAATGCGGAATAACTTTTTCTTTAATTCAATTATGACGTCATTATCTTAACCAACTTGATTACTTAATCATTTTCATAAAAATACTGCCTGTATGTAAATTGCAAGACAACTAACTGAATACCTCGTAGATAAATATAATGTGAGTATCTAAAACCACAGGACTACAACATGCAGCATGGGTCAAAATCCTGATACTTTAATTACAACAACGAATTAAAAGACATAAGTCAAACCATGTGGCATGGACAAACCCCATGCTCACCAAATAAGGCAACAATGCCCACAAACAGTCTCAACATGATAACATAAGTAAAGCGGAAAACATAACATAACAGCAGTCAATCCAGCAGAACGGCATATCAGAATATCAGCTCAGCTCTGGCCTCCTGCCACCTGAGCCCTCAACATTACCTGATCCTGAAATAAGCGTCCCCAGACGTGGGGTGAGATCTCTAACAAGAAATCTCAGTAAGACAAGGGGTCCTCAAGGAGTCTCCACCCCAAGCTCACTTACATGTGTAATATAAGTTCTAAAAACAGTATTTACAATATAAGTTCCAAATCATGCGATGCAGCAATTAATCATGCCATGTGTGCTTTCAAATCTACTGGCCAGAGAAATGTAGGAATACGTCTATGCCTACATGAGTACATAGATACTACCTGCACCTCACCCACAGCTTCTCCATCTTGTATGTACTACATACTCAGGATTGCCGTCTAGGTGGACACCGCATGCATCTCATAAAAGCTCATTACATATAAATAGCTCAACAGCATTTCCAAAACAATAAAGCATGTAACACAGCATGCATAAACCCATCCCCATGGGACATGGTGGAACATCAAAATGGCTAAACCGAGGACACGAAAGCTTACCTTGCAAGCTAGCTATCCAAGCCAAGAGT
The DNA here is from genome assembly GCA_032173675.1 of Gastrolobium villosum. Lineage (NCBI taxonomy): Eukaryota > Viridiplantae > Streptophyta > Magnoliopsida > Fabales > Fabaceae > Gastrolobium > Gastrolobium villosum. The sequence continues at coordinate 7,434 of JAVKPL010000044.1, read as the reverse complement.
CCAACCACTCACAAGTCCACAAACAGCAGTATCACAATCTGATATGGACCAATAATACATCAATATTTATGTATCACAAGCATACAACTTAAAGACTACGCCTTTCCTTTACGTTTTACGTCTTAAAGCTTCCAACAAAGCCATAAGCCCTTAATCATATGATTCTGACTTAGTTCATTTATTACAGACGTTCAACTTCCTTAATCTAGGGTCCACACACACCCAATAGCTTACTGTTCATACAGTACAGCTACTGTCTGCGCAGAACCCAGGATATCCGGATATCAGAGGGGGCATATCCGGATATGCCATATCCGGATATCACACTGGACATATCCGGATATGCCATATCCGGATACCCAGATCCCATATCCGGATATCAATATCCGGATACCATATCCGGATACTGATATCCGGATATCTGTTCGACAAATATCCGGATATCTCACGACAGAATGCAGTTTTTGCATTTCGTGAATATCCAACCCAAAGATCCAACTTTTATCACATGAACACGTTAAAGCATGCATCTTTAATCCATTTTAGGTTCATATACATTATACCCTCTTGTTTACTCATTAAACATGGCCAAGACATCAACTTTAAGCATCATAAACTCATGATCATGGTGAGATAACTTACCAAAGCTCAAAACTGAGCAAGGTGTGCTCTTGGAGCTCTCCCAAGGTTCCTTAACTCAGGCCAACAAAGGTGCACGAAAATGGTGCACAAGACTTGGTCTTTCTACCCAAAGGTTGCTTCTTGGAGCTTCCACTACCAAGGAAACACACACAACTCCCACTCACACAACTCAACACTACAACCAGCCCTCAAGAATACACTCAACAGTGGCTGAGTGTGCAGCAAGCACCTCCTCACACCCTCACAACCCACCCTACTATGTGTTTGTAAGAAGAAGAGAGGAAGAATCAATGAAGAATTGGTCCAAGGCTCAAGAAATGGTGAAGGAGAGCAATGAAACAGTGAACACTCCCTTCAGCCACCAAAGACTCACGTAAGACCAATATGCAGCCTAGGGTTTTGTGCTAATGTGTCTATTTATAGGCACAAGGCCACACACACGCATTATTAGCCTTAATAGCAAAGTAAAAAATATTGATCCCAAACTTTGGAATCTAGACCTACGCATTTTTCTAAGATTTGTCATATTTTTATTTTATTTTTCGGAGCACCTTTCCGGTACGCGCTTTTCCATAGCCAGTATCAGTTCTGGCATCAGATTACGTTATTTTGACTTGAAACTAGTTTTACAAGTCCTACATAATATTCTAGTAATTATCATGCATTCGTTATAATTTTCCGGGATACTTTTCCGGTACGCATTTATACCGAGTAGCAGAACCGGTATCTGCGCTTTTCTTCCGAAAAGCGACTTTCAGCATTCTTACCCACTAATTGTAATTATTAAAGCCTCATAATAATTATTAGGGTCAATTATGGAATCATTTTCTAATTATCATAATTAATTCACTAATTACCTTAATTAGCGGTGCGGGTTCTTACATTCACCCCACCTTTTTAAGGATTTTGTCCTCAAAATCAGAGACATACCTGTCTCGAAAGTCGGGATACTGCCGAAGAAGCTCATCCTCTCGCTCCCACGTGCACTCCTCGGGATGATCTTGCTCCTAAGCTGTTTCTCGCCTCGATCGAGAATCTTGAGTGGTCCGACGGGAGTCTTTAGGTTCTCCCGAACCTCCACATCATCCGGCTGCACCACGTGCGAAGGGTCTGCTATGTACTTCCGAAGCTGAGACACGTGAAACACGTCGTGGATGTTGGCTAGGTTCGGAGGCAAGGCGAGTCGATAGGCAACTGGTCCTACTCTGCCAAGGATCTGGTAGGGCCCAATGAATCGCGGGCTCAACTTCCTCACGCCGAGTGCCCGTCCAACACCGGTGACAGGTGAAAGTTTCACAAACACGTGCTCACCCTCACTGAACTCCAGTGGTCGATGCTTGACATCATAGTAGCTTTTCTGGCGATTCTGCGCCTGCTTCAGCTTTTCCCTGATCATCTGGATTTGTAGGGTAGTATCTTGGACAAAGTCCAAGCCGAATAGCTACTTATCTCCAACCTCAGACCAGCAGGTAGGAGTCCGACACCTCCTACCATACAGCGCCTCGTAGGGTGCCATGCCCAGACTAGCATGAAAACTGTTGTTGTACGAGAATTCTACCAACGGAAGGTACCTATCCCATGCTGATCCCTGCTCCAACGTGCAAGCTCTCAACATGTCCTCCAATGTCTGGATGGTCCGCTCAGTCTGTCCGTCAGTCTGAGGGTGATAGGCGGTACTCAATCTCAACTGCGTACCAAAAGCCTCCTGCAGCGCCTCCCAGAACCGAGATGTGAACTTCGGGTCCCTATCACTGATGATACTCTCGGGCACCCCGTGAAGCCTCACAATCTCGCGGACATATAGCTTGGCCAGCTGCTCTGTAGTGAAGCTCACCTTCACTGGAAGAAAATGGGCAGACTTGGTCAATCTGTCCACAATGACCCAGATAGAGTCACAACCAGCCTGAGTTTTAGGCAATCCCACCACGAAGTCCATGGAAATACTCTCCCACTTCCACTGTGGAATCTCAAGAGGTTGAAGTTTACCAGACGGTTTCTGGTGCTCGATTTTCACTTTCTGACATATCAAACACTTGGACACGTAGACCGCTATGTCCTTCTTCATGCCCGGCCACCAAAAATTCCTTTTTAAGTCCTGATACATTTTCGTAGCACCAGGGTTGATAGTGAACCGGCCCTTATGAGCCTCTGCCATAACCTCTTCGGTCAATGGCCCTCGAGGAATAACAATCCTCTTCTGGAACAACAGCAATCCATCCTCGTTCCAAGACACACCGTCCTGGTTCTTCACATAATCAAGGCACTCTTTTTGCACTTGTGCCTCTTTGATCTTTTCCATCAGCTCATTAATCACTTCTGCTGTTTCCATTTCGAGCAGTGCACCCCCAAACAAGGAGTTCACTCTCAAGTCTCTGAACTTCTCGATCATCTCGTAGTCGTTCATCATTAAACTGGATAAGCTCACGGATTTCCGACTCAAAGCATCGGCTACCACATTGGCCTTGCCAGGGTGATACCTCAACTCAAAGTCGTAGTTCTTCAAGAACTCCATCCATCTTCGTTGTCTCATGTTCAACTCCTTCTGGTCAAACAGATACTTCAGGCTCTTGTGGTCACTGAATACAGCAAACTTCATGCCAAACAGGTAATGCCTCCAAATCTTGAAAGCAAAAATAATGGCCGCCAACTCCAAGTCGTGAGTCGGGTAGTTCTCCTCATGAGGTTTCAACTGTCTTGAAGCGTAGGCAACAGCTTTCCCTTTCTGCATCAGCACACAGCCTAGCCCCTTTCCAGAAGCATCGCAGTATAACTCAAACTGTTCCGCAGGATCAGGAAGAACTAACACTGGAGCAGTAGTCAGTTTCTCCTTCAACTCCTGGAAACACTCCTCGCACTCATGTGTCCACACGAATGGAGTCTCCTTTCGGATAAGGCGAATCATTGGTAGCACCATCTTGGAGAATCCTTCTATGAACCTCCTATAGTAGCCTGCCAAACCCAAGAAGCTTCTCACTTCTGTAACCGTCTTGGGCCTCTCCCAATCCATCACGGCCTCAATCTTGTTAGGATCAACTGCAACTCCATTAGCAGAAATCACATGACCCAGAAATTTCACCGCCTTGAGCCAAAACTCGCATTTTGACGGCTTAGCATATAGCTTTTTCTCTTTTAGCACTTGCAAAACAATCTTCAAGTGCTCCGTATGCTCCTCCTCCGTCTTGGAGTAGATCAAGATGTCGTCAATGAAGACGATCACAAACTGATCCAGGTACGGCTGGAAAATCCTGTTCATGTAGTCCATGAACACTGCGGGTGCATTGGTGAGTCCAAACGGAATCACCAAGTACTCATAGTGCCCGTACCTCGAGCGAAACGCTGTCTTTGGGACATCCTCCGGCTTTACCCGTATCTGATGGTAACCGGACCGGAGATCAATCTTGGAATACACACAAGCACCCCTGAGCTGATCCAGCAAATCATCAATGCGTGGAAGAGGGTACTTGTTCTTGATTGTCACCTTGTTCAACTGTCTGTAGTCGGTGCACAACCGCATGGTCCCATCTTTCTTTTTCACAAAAATGACCGGTGCTCCCCAGGGAGACACGCTCGGCCGAATAAAATCTTTCGCAGAAAGCTCCTCAATATGCTTCTTCAGCTCCGCCAACTCTGGTGGCGACATCCGGTATGGAGCCAACGAGATAGGCCCCACACCAGGCAATAAATCAATGGAGAACTCTATCTCCCTCTGCGGTGGAAACTCAGGAATCTCCTCAGGAAACACCTCGAGGAATTCCTTCACCACAGGAATGCCAGTGAGATCCTCCTGTGTCCCACTCACCAAACCTCCCAACATGACATAGCCAAATGCCCCTGCTCTCAAGGCCCTCCTCGCCTGCAGGACTGAAATGAACGGTAAGGAACTGGCTGTGGACCCACCCGGAGACATCACCACTTTCTTGGCACAACAATCAATCATTGCACAGTTTCTGGACAACCAATCCGTGCCTAGAATAATCTCAAGGTTGGCCATCGGCAATCCTATCAGATCTACCGAGAAATCACGGCCATCCCACTGAAACGCTACATCACGATGAACAGTGGAGCTCAAACATTTTTCTCCGGTGGCGGTGGTCACCCGCATCGGTGGAGAAAGCACATCACTGGGCAACTCGAGCCCCACAGCAATAGGGGTAGCAACAAAAGAGTGCGTTGCCCCGGAATCAAATAACACATCAACAGCTGAACCACCAATGGTAACAGTACCTCTGACCAGGTTCGGAGCTCTGTCCGACTGCTGACGATCCAAAGTGTACACACGCCCCGTAGTAGGTGGCACGGCTGGTGCCCCAGTAGGAACCATCTGCAATGGCACAGCCTGCACTGCAGCAACTCTCGCCGTCGGGCAATCTCTGGAGTAGTGGCCCTCCTTGCCACACTGGAAGCATATCAACTGTCCGGTAGAGCACGGCCCAAAATGTGACTTCCCGCATCCCGAACATCTGGGAGCAGGAGGTCTAGCGGCGTTCCCCTGTGTAGCAGTCTTTCTGAACTGATTTGGCGCTTGCTTAGCCGCCAACTGTTTGCCCTTGCTCTTGTTCGCAAAATTCTTGTTCTTCCAGGGAGTGGAACCGCCGGTACCCTGTGGCACCTCAACCTTGGCCTTCTTGGCCTGACTCGCATGGCAGTAGTCCTCGATGTCGCGGCACTGCTGAACCAACGCTCCGAAATCTCTCGAAGCAGAACCAGCAAGATGTCCAGCAATGTCCTCATTAAGCCCCCTCCGGAACTTAGCCGCAAGAAAAACGGGAGTCGGTCTCGCCATGCGGAAATGAGAGAACTTGACCAGCTCATTAAACTTGGCCAGGTACTCGTCAACAGACAACGAGCCCTGAACCAACCGGTCAAACTCTCCCTGCTTCCTCTCCTGAGAGTCATAAGGAAAGTACTGCCCCAGAAAGCTCTCCTCGAAGAATGGCCACGTCATCACATGACCCTGCATCTCGTAGATGTGAGCAAGATTGGTCCACCACTCATGGGCCTCGCCCTCCAGCATGTAGGTGGCGAACAACAGCTTCTGCGGATCTGTGCACTGCATGATCCGAAAAATCTTGTCTAGCGCCTGAAGCCATCTAGCAGCAGCAATGGGATCATATGATCCTTCGAATGAAGGTGGCTTATGCTTGCGGAAAGCATTCAGCCGGCGATCGATCTCGTCATGATCCTCAGCAAAGACAGGAATGGTCTGCATAGCCCCCGTCAAGTGACTACCCTCGCCCATCTGGCTCTGGGTGTCCTCCTGTTGACTAGGCGGAGGTGGAGGCGGTGGCGGCGGTGGAGATGGTGGAGGACACTGGCCAGCAGCAGGACCAGCCCTCAACTCCTCCAACATGACCCTCATCATAGTCATGTTGGCCATCCGGTTCTCCTCCAGAACCTCTGCCGTGGTCTGCCGGTTCGCATCTCGAATAGCGTCCAACATCGCCCGGTTCGCCAGCCTCGTGGCTTCCTGGTCGGCTAGTCGGGCCGCCTGCATCTCAGCCAATGCAGCCAGGATATGATCCGATTGATCCTCACTCGTACTCGTGTTCCTCCTTGATGGCACCATGACTCTGCACAAGTTACACAAAGAATGAGTTGATCAGGCCCACGCCATGTGGTCACATATGCATTATCATAACACACACCAGTCAGAGAGAACACAAAGTAGACACGCTACGACACATCCTAAGTTATTGCAATACATACAGGCTTTTCCCTAGAAAGTGCTCTGATACCATAAAATGTAACAGCCCGTGTTAACCCGGATTGTTAACACACTATCGTATTAAGCCACGCTTAATAAAAATGCGGAATAACTTTTTCTTTAATTCAATTATGACGTCATTATCTTAACCAACTTGATTACTTAATCATTTTCATAAAAATACTGCCTGTATGTAAATTGCAAGACAACTAACTGAATACCTCGTAGATAAATATAATGTGAGTATCTAAAACCACAGGACTACAACATGCAGCCTGGGTCAAAATCCTGATACTTTAATTACAACAACGAATTAAAAGACATAGTCAAACCATGTGGCATGGACAAACCCCATGCTCACCAAATAAGGCAACAATGCCCACAAACAGTCTCAACATGATAACATAAGTAAAGCGGAAAACATAACATAACAGCAGTCAATCCAGCAGAACGACATATCAGAATATCAGCTCAGCTCTGGCCTCCTGCCACCTGAGCCCTCAACATTACCTGATCCTGAAATAAGCGTCCCCAAACGTGGGGTGAGATCTCTAACAAGAAATCTCAGTAAGACAAGGGGTCCTCAAGGAGTCTCCACCCCAAGCTCACTTACATGTGTAATATAAGTTCTAAAAACAGTATTTACAATATAAGTTCCAAATCATGCGATGCAGCAATTAATCATGCCATGTGTGCTTTCAAATCTACTGGCCAGAGAAATGTAGGAATACGTCTATGCCTACATGAGTACATGGATACTACCTGCACCTCACCCACAGCTTCTCCATCTTGTATGTACTACATACTCAGGATTGCCGTCTAGGTGGACACCACATGCATCTCATAAAAGCTCATTACATATAAATAGCTCAACAGCATTTCCAAAACAATAAAGCATGTAACACAGCATGCATAAACCCATCCCCATGGGACATGGTGGAACATCAAAATGGCTAAACCGAGGACACGAAAGCTTACCTTGCAAGCTAGCTATCCAAGCCAAGAGTCCAACCACTCACAAGTCCACAAACAGCAGTATCACAATCTGATATGGACCAATAATACATCAATATTTATGTATCACAAGC
>JAVKPL010000043.1:0-14167 GCA_032173675.1 Gastrolobium villosum | reverse complement strand
TTAGCAGTATGGTACACGCATCCTTGAGGCATTGTGGTCAGTCTGCATCGGAGCAGAAAACTTCCCCAACCTCCTTCCTTTGCGTGCTCCAAGGAGAGGAGACTCAAGCTCATCTTCTGACTTGTGTAGTGTTTATAAACAGCCTTCAAGCTCCCATTCCCTTCCATACCTTTGTGCTGAATGAGTAGACAATATTGGTTAACATTACTTCGACAAACAAAAACCAACTTCCTACCTATTCTTCTAACCGTGAATTCCTTCTAAGAAGCACCATCTTCCAACTCTTCTTTTCTCTTTTCTGTTACTGCTCAACCGAGGACAACACCTAGAGAGTGTGAGCCAAGTTCAACACATCTCTCTTTTCTCCTTCCAGCCGAAGCAGCCTTCATATTAGAACTGTGTATCGGTTGCCTTGCATTGTCTAGAGGTAGGCACTTCTTTCTTCCCTCTGTTAAACCGTGAAGCATGCTTGGGAAAATAGTTTTTTTTTTCTTATTTTAAGCCCTTCTAAATTCTGACATTTTATATCCTTAGGTTATAGACTAAAAGCATGAATAGAATAAAACTTGAAAGACTATCTTATAATTTGGGACTGAGTTAATGTATCTAAATTATAAGGATTTTAAATGAGGAGGACTGAATGTGTAGACTGCACCAGTAGCACCCTTTCTTGGAAGTAAATGTGTTTAGAATAAATTATCTCAAATAGTTTGGTGTAGATGAAACCGATTCTGACTTGATGTTTATCTCTGAAAATTTATGAAACAATTTTTATGAGCATAGAATATGGCTCACTTGGAACTTTGGGACAGCTTGTATTTTTAGCACACCATAAAGTGTAAGGTTGGAAATGTGAATAAGAGTCATGAACCTAGTGCATGCTAGCCCCCAAACCCGATTTGTTAGTATGGAATTAGTGTCTTTGTGAATATGGTGGACTGTTTTGTGGGACTGCGTTATACTCCTAGCTCTACATGCATTAAACTAATTTACAGCATGCTTATTAGTCAATCCTAGCGCACCATATATAGTTTAGATGAGAATGAGAATTGAAATCTTTAATCTTTTGTGAACCGATTCTGCCTTGGTTAGAACCTTGGAATTTGATTGTATCTAATCATTGGTAACTCTTTTATAAGGCAAAATATTGTTAGGAGTGAAAGCTTGAAAACCGTATATGTATGCATGTGGGAACCTAGGGAAAAATGTAGATTTTGTTGCTGTATAAATTCATTTAAGATGAGATGAAGTCAGAATATTATTTCCTTAAGAGGAGCCTTAAAAACCGAACCCTTTTATGATGAAAACAGTGGAAATGGTAGTTCAAGCAAGGGATAATATTATTCTTAGGGCAGTATCTAATATTGGCACTAAAAACACTTCAATTCGATGAAGGTACCTGAAATAGAAGTCTAGGACTTGTTGGTAAAGTATTGGAATAGCATGAAATAAATTCTGATTGCATATGTATATGTATCTATTTGATTAGGTGCACAAGATCTTAGCTCGTTGGAATGTTTGATTGATATGTGGATTGATGATGTTTGGCAAAGAATGTTAAAGACACGAGGTAAGTGTCAGGCGATATTACCTAATGTGACTATTGACTACTGGTATAAAATTGTGACATGATGCTCCATATTCCGTAAAAGTATTATGTTCCATTATGATGAAAGGAAATTGCCAAAATGTGCCGTGATGGCTATATGATTATGAGGTAAAGACGTTATGTGGCAGCATAACGCATATGAAAAGTATATGTGCCGTGATGGCTATATGAAAGGTATATAAGCATGCACCTTACATCATACCGCATTTTTACGCTTTGTGTGTGAAAGCATAGCATGACATGCATGTATCATGATCATATAGGCCTTGTTTTAGAATAGTTATGTACAGGACCATGTGTTTGAGCAAGCATCATATAGGCATCCCCAAGGTACCGGGGTATGGGACACTTGGCATCAGTCCGCATAGGCCCACAGTTGGAATCCACATGGAGCTCAGGTGCCAAGGGTATATTTGATTCCACTGTGAAGTGCGCGCACGACGGTGCTAAAAGCGCAAAGGAAAGGCGTTATATACGCAATATATGAATATGATGAAAATGAAAGGCGTTATATGCGCTATATATATATGAATATGATGAAAAGGAAAAAGGAAAAGGAACAAGGATATGTTGAAGTGACTGTTTATGATTTTGTGCCTAGTTAATACTGTTATATTACTGGTTTTGTTGCCACACTACTGGGATTATTCTCACCCCTTTGGGGCTGCTATTTTCCTAAATGGCAGGATGACGTAAAAGCACTTGAAGAAGTGAAGTTTGCTGTTACTTGCTGATGCATGGACTTTTGCTGTTACTGTTTGAATGTTGGATGACTGTAATGCTTTATATTTTGGTACTCTTGGATGACTGTAGACTTTATCATCTCTATTTTACCCTGAACCTTTATGAACAGCGGCTGTTTTGGAAAAACCAGAAAAACGTTTTGCAAGGAGAATTTTTAACTAAGTGCTGAATTTTTACCAGTTTTACAACCACTTTACGTGTCATGTTTCAAGGGGCAAACGAACTCCGATTTACTATTATTTTATATGCACGCGAAGCCCCGGGTATGTACTTTCAAACTGTGCAGGTTTCATCTCTATACGAACTCTGTACAAATTTTTATAAGCTTCGCCCTACAGCCTGTTCCAGAAAACGGACAGAATTCACAAGCGTTTTACGTGTCCTGTTCCGTGGGGCTATTCACCTCCGAATCGCGCATAATTTATATGTACGCGATGCCCCGGATGTCTAGTTTTACAGAAGCTTGGAATATTTTTTATCGCAAGCATTTTCGAATTTATACAGATTTTAAAAGACAGCAAGGTTTTCTGAAAAGCGTAGAAAATACAGCAAAGGGTTTCCTCAACAAAATTTTCTATGTTCGATAAACGATCTCATCTTTCTCAAATTATTTTTCTGAGCATCAAACCTGGAAATTATTTAGTCTCCAATTTAAATGTTATCCGATAAAGTTTATTTTAAATGAATTCCATACCGCTGCAACTCTAATACGATTTAGCAAACAACCCTCTTGGATGCATACAAGAGTGGGTGTGACTTGCAACCATAGCTGCTGGTGTTCAGCCTAACTCATGAGTGAAGAGGAGGTGGAAGAAAGAACTTCCAACCTTGGGTTCCTTCTCTAAATGATGTAAGGTTGGTGGATGGTGCAAGGCCACACAATGAAAAGGATGAAGAATGGACTCATGTTGCTTCTCCTAGCTGTTGTCCTTCAAGCGAACCATGCAGGGAAGGGAAATGGGAACTTGGTTGGTTGATCTCTTGCAAGATAGCTCACGGTTTGAGGGCATTGGGAGGAGAAATGGATATGCAACTTTTCTGGTTGTTGCTTGCGAGATTTCAAGACCTGAGGGGGGTATAAATAGGGGCTGAGTTTGATCAAGAAATGGAAATAATAAGTATTGCATGGTGATTCAATGATCACAACGCATGTGCAGAGAAAAGGGTGATATAATGATCTGAGTCAAAGTGGCAGCAAGCTTGGACTATGTTCCCCTAAGACCATGCGCACAAGAGAAGGATAAGGATGGCTTAAGATGAATACTTGTTACTTCTAGGCCAATGAGGATCACCCATGCAGATTTCATTATGCAGCCACGCAAGATAGGTTGCTGCTCCAAGTGTTATCCGACCAAGAAGAGATGGGGTGTGAGAAGTTTGCTTTAAGGGTAGAAAGGGTGCGCCTAGGATGAATAAAGAAGGGACCCAAATTCAGATCTGAAGGTGCAGTATGAAGAGACAAGAGAGTATGATAGCTATAGTCCTAAGTAGAGTTAGAGTGGTGAGGCTTCCAAAGAGCAATGTGCAACCTGCACAATAGTTGTCCTCACTCCATCGGTTGCGTGAAGAGCAAGGGAGGGGCTGTCATGCAGTCCTCAAAAGCCACAAAAGTCAGCATTTGAATCCCCCTATGCGCACATGTGACAGGCTAAAGAGGTAAGAGCTTGCCATGTGATGATAGCTACTACATCCTCAAAAGTGAAAGTCAGAAATCTGCACCTCTTCTGCGCATAGGAGACCGTGAAAGAGGATGCCAACACAAGAGATGACAAGGCTGATAACTTTGGCTACTAATACAAGTAATTGCAAGTTTTCTTCCTTGTACTTAGCGCACCTAGGGAGGTAAAAAGGGACAGGTAGATGGCAGACATGTAGTGTCATGAGGAGCTAGGAGCATTCATGCAAAAGGGGGGAAATAGGGTGGCGCACAATGCAGAAAGAGGAAGGCTAAGCGATATGCACAGGCTGAAATGTGCAGCCTAAGAGGGTTAGGTTGAAGCAAAAGCAAGACAGATTTGTTCCTATTGCTTTCCATTATGCGCACAGGGAAAAAGGTGAGAAGGTGGTGTGACTTGAGGTTGTCTTAAGACACAAGCCATCAGCTTGCCCACTGTCCAAGGCTGCGCAAGGATCAAAGAAATAAAAGGGTTGACTTAGTTGTTTGCCAAACGGAACTCCTTGCCAAAAGGGCTGATTTGTGGTGTTCCTAAAATAAGTCTATGGTGAGTAAGAGCTGAGTAAGGCCCTCCAATGCTCTAGGGCCGTGGGTCTTCTCAAGGTGTGGCCACAACTTACTAAAATCCAATGGTCCTAATTACTCATGCACCAACCCACTAAGTTAATAAATTCCCCAAGTCTTTTAAACACTATATTATGTTACAATCAATCATGACTATACTCTTCAATTAAATTTCTACATGCCTAAAGTAAATATTTCCTTTAGTCGTAATTCTATTTATTCTCTAAGTTAGACCCATCCAATTCTATGGAAAACTATGTAATTTAAAGACAAGACAACCACTTCATGCAATTCGAATTTCTAGCATGCTTTCCCCTAAAAGCAAGTTATGTAATTTCCTAATCATGCGGGATGTTACACTCTCCCCACCAAATTTGAAGTTTGTCCCCAAACTTCGCTCTACCACTCCGAAACTACTTAAGTCGGATACTACACATACTTATAATCATGTCAGACCTAACATCCCTTTTTGCTAGGCGTCTATCAAAGTCATCAATTAATTCCAAATATTACAAACCAATAGCACCATACATAGTCATAAGACAACATATATATATAACAAAATTTTAATTGTACGTTAGAGAATAAAATCTTTCCAAAGCTTAATCATAACAGACAATTTCTATTTTCCTCTTACCCAAAGGTCAAAAGACCATACTACAATAGAGATGAGGTAAAATCGACCCAAGGACTCTAGTTATCCAAAAATCATAATGAGGCTCAAGTCTTCATTACCTACTTAGTTAGCAACTAAACACATCTATATGTACGGTAGTTCTTACTGTATAAATTCTATATTTGATAGTTGACCGACAATAATCATCCACTTGTGTCTTCTACTTTCATGCTCTCCATTTAAGGCTTAGGGGAATTTTATTCTAGTGCTCAAACAAAACGTGAACCCGGTCCTAAGCCAGCATACCGTTGATTATCTTTCAATTTACATTTCTTGCTCATTACGTGCGTCCACTTCAATAGCACGCCATTTCTCTTATTCGCCCACCTGCTATACTTACTTTACTAAAAGTACACATAATTACCCACAAGGTGACCTTTAGATTTTATGCATTCTAAGTTGAGGGTCAGTAGTTTGGTTCATCAGATTATTTCCCAATTGCTACAAACAAAAAATATTACCATCCCTACTTAGACAAATTTCAAAACAATCAGATCTAGCTGCCTACTACTTGCACAGACAGAACTAATTGTGAACTTCACTATACTCATTTTATCTATGCAATTTACATGTTACAGCTTATAATTTCGCCTATCTCCTATTTAATCCATACCTATAAAGAAGTTTCAATTTAATAAACACTTCACTAACATCACGAACAGACTTTCATAATTTACTAATCTACAGAAAATTAAGTAAATATAACCGGGCACCTCAGATTCCAATATTATAATGTAGGAGGGTCTTTGCAAATTCACCGAGGTTCATCACAAATAAAATTCAGCAATTGTTTTTACTTTCTAGCGATCTAAGTCCATCACTATTGAGGTATAGGAATTTTAACAGCATCAATTAAATTAGCAGCATATTATTTACTAATATCTTGAGGGAACGGAATTACATTAATGAGTACTGCTTTTGTCTAGTGCTTAGGATTTAGAAGACACCCCTAATTAAATTCTAGCATGTCTTTTGTACATATCACGTAAGATGGTACCTCTGATACTGTTTGCCAAGTACACCCATATGAGAAAAGTTCCTCGAGCTTTCCGCCGTCCTAGGTACCTCGGATGTAATTGACTTCACAGATCAGAGGATTCATTACCCATGATATGAACTTTCGAATCATTACCTATACTAAAATTGAACAGCTACCAATCATAACCCTTCAAACAGACCGGACTTTCATGATTCCAATGCACAAAACCACACTTTAATTCCAGATTTCAAATACTCCTTTCAAACCGTTACACTTGACAAATTGGTACCCAAGGCTAATAATATCTTTTCATGATTTTTAACCTATTAACAGAAGACTCCTCTTTAGATGCCAACACTAAGACAAAGCTTTCACGTATTTAATTTACCAAACAGAGGTTACTTACTTATTACACAACTTAATCAGTGATTCATTACTACGTCCACTTATATGGTTCCACAGATTTTAGTTTACTTATTCTAGTTATTCAAGTCATTCCCTAGATTCAATTCCTAACTAGTTTTCAAACATAGACACCTAACAGAACTTTTTCCCTAGTTGATTCTTGGTGTTTGACGGTTTGATACCACCATGTTACCGAGGAATGTGTTGGCCAGACCCATTCTCAGAACAACTGGAGCATCACCTCGTCACACACTGGGAATCGTCAATTTCCATACTTTATTATTTATTCTTTATTCAGGTATTAATTAATTACAGTCTATTACCCATCAGACTTCTCTCTTGAGGAGGTTTTCGTGTCTCATAAATACTAATTCTACCTTCGTTATGCCAAGCAACGAGCGGATCCTACTCACTGCATGACATACACGACAGTAGTCTCAAAATTGAGGCACGGTTCCCACTTCAGGACAGAATCACAAACAATCACTTACAACAAAACAACTCAATTCAACTGCAGCACAGTATTATCAAACTACTTAATTCAAATAATTCAATGCAGTGAAATAGACATCACAATAGGGCAGGGCATATACTACAACAATGTCTAGTATTCCACACCTAAACAACATTCAATAACCACAACAGTAAAACAGTGCAATCCAGGTCAAACTCAATTTCTCAACCTTATAAACTTATCATAGCAGAAATCAACCACTACACAACAAATCACAGTAAGTCAAATTCCTGTAATACAGCCTACACTTTAAGCAGTAACTTATAAGATTCTCACAACTCAAACTGCTCAAGTAATATATTTCAAACTACTTTAATTCCACCAAATGCCTTCAGTATGTTTTAAAATAATTCTAATATTTCAGTCAAACTAACTTTCACAATTTATTCAGCACGTGCCAATCATGAATCAGACAATTCAGTAATTTAATCCAAGCAGTCAACAACCAACAACAATTTAACAGTTAAATTCAACAGCAATGGTGAAACAAACATATACAAACAACAACAAATGCAACAATTACACACAAACACCTTGAACCGAACTGCTCTGATACCAATTAGTGTAACACCCACTCTTGTATGCATCCAAGAGGGTTGTTTGCTAAAATCGTATTAGAGTTACAGCGGTATGGAACCCATTCTTTTTAAAACTTTATCAAATATTATTTAATTTGAAACAATAAAAATCCAGAATTGATGCTTATAAAACCCATTAACCAAAATGAAATCATTATCATTCATAGGAAATTTCAATTATAAAACACTTTGCTGAATTTTCTATACTTTTCAGAAAACCTTGCTGCCTTATAAAATCCGTATAAAATCGAATTCAGATGCGATAAAAAATATTCCAAGCTTCTGAAAAACTAGACATCCGGGGCGTCGCGTACATATAAATTAATAGAAAATCGGAGTTCGTTTGCCCCTTGAACATGCCCCGTAAAGTACCGGTAAAACTGTTAAAATTTGATACTTAAAGAAACGTTCAAAAACCCTTTTCACAAAACATTTCCAAAACAGTCACTGCTCATAAAAAGAATCAAAACAAAATAGAAGATGATAAAGTCTACAGTCATCCAATATTACCAAAATATTAAGCATTACAGTCATCCAATCAAGTAAACAGTAATAGTGAAAGTCCATGCATCAGCAAGCAACAGCAAACATCACTCCTTCAATTGCTTTTTCGTCCTCCTGCCATTTAGGAAAATAGCAGCCCCAAAGGGGTGAGAATAATCCCAGTAGTGTGGCAACAAAACCAATAATATAACAGTATTAACTAGGCACAAAATCATAAACAGTCACTTCAACATATCCTTGTTCCTTTTTCCTTTTCCCTTTTCATCATATTCATATATATATATAGCGCATATAACGCCTTTCCTTTTCATCATATTCATATATTGCGTATATAACGCCTTTCCTTTGCGCTTTTAGCACCGT
This sequence comes from Gastrolobium villosum, assembly GCA_032173675.1. Taxonomy (NCBI): domain Eukaryota; kingdom Viridiplantae; phylum Streptophyta; class Magnoliopsida; order Fabales; family Fabaceae; genus Gastrolobium; species Gastrolobium villosum. The sequence goes on along the minus strand of JAVKPL010000043.1, from coordinate 5,556 downwards.
CGTGCGCGCACTTCACAGTGGAATCAAATATACCCTTGGCACCTGAGCTCCATGTGGATTCCATCTGTGGGCCTATGCGGACTGATGCCAAGTGTCCCATACCCCGGTACCTTGGGGATGCCTATATGATGCTTGCTCAAACACATGTTCCTGTACATAACTATTCTAAAACAAGGCCTATATGATCATGATATATGCATGTCATGCTATGCTTTCACACACAAAGCGTAAAAATGCGGTATGATGTAAGGTGCATGCTTATATACCTTTCATATAGCCATCACGGCACATATACTTTTCATATGCGTTATGCTGCCTCATAACGTCTTTACCTCATAATCATATAGCCATCACGGCACATTTTTGGCAGTTTCCTTTCATCATAATGGAACATAATACTTTTACGGAATATGGAGCATCATGTCATAATTTTATACCAGTAGTCAATAGTCACATTAGGTAATATCGCCTGACACTTACCTCAAATCTTTAACATTCTTTTCAACCAAGCATTCCAAACATCATCAAACAGTCCGATTTTAAAGGACCTTGGGCACCTAAACAAACATATGCACCAAATCAGATTTTATTACATATATTTCCTATGCCTTACTATGCTTTTCCCTCTTCCTAGATTCTTGACTTATAATCGGTTTCTTATCCAATAATTAGGTGCCATTCCTCTATTATTTTCATGTTGTTATTTACAAGGTCACGGGTGCATGCTAGAGACATAAGATATGCTATTCTCACAAGTTATAAATCTGCACAAGGTGTGACCAAAGCTACATACAGAACCGAAAAATGAGAACAAAATACAATCTCCATTCAAGAGCATAACCGAACACAGGTAAGCAAGAGGGGTTTGTACTTCCAATATTTATTCTCATTCTACACTTCTAATTGATTTATTATACTTTAATATCAATAGTTTTCTACCTTATATTTTATTCCTCAACACCTGCCATGTGACTTATTCCCAAAGTCCCTTGCGCATACAGTTTCTAAAAGTTCCACATCATTTTATTTCATATTATTTCTCTTAACAACACAGTGCCTAAGTTACTTAGGTGTGCTCCAATTAGTTTTCTACATACTCCTCAATACTGGTAGCAGTCTAGAAATAACTCTGACTCACAAGGCAGTCCAACACTGCTAAGGAAGGCTATATTCCAATCTCCCGCATCAGATTTCACTGCTGTGTTTGTGTGAATAAAGCAAGATTTCAAGAGGGTGCAGAGGCAAGGAAAGCTTGAATAATCAAACATGCATCATCCTAGCATATAAGTGGTGACCGACTCAGAGAGGGAAAAGAACACACAAATAAAAGTTTCAAGACCAAAAGAGCAGCGTCCAACAACAAAGACAAGAAGAGGCAACTATATAAATACGCATATATCTCTTTTTTTAGATGCAAGAAGTGACCGAACCAAATAGAAGAAAAAGAGAAACTTAACGCTTGCTCACCTCCAAGACTGAATCATGCGGCTGGCAGCTCAGTTACCACTGCCACCTCCTACTACAATATACAAGAACTCACATTCAAGTCTCCTAGATGTGCCATCGCCTGAATAGAGGTGGAGAGGAACAAGGGTCAGCTTGTGCTCAAGTTGTGATGGCCGCACCACACAGGACCGAAAGGTTACAAGCAAAGGGGGTAGATATCCAATGAGACAGAATCACGGACGTGCAAAAGAAGAGGAGTTAAGATCAAAACTGACTTATTATGCAGAGACATGGAAAAGAAGAACAACACCTCACCTCCTTCCATGGTCCACAAGGTCAGGTTCGGCTGCATACCATGAGGAAAAGTCCCAATAAAGACTGGATCACAAACATGTAATGAAGAGAACTCAATTATAACAAGTCTAGGGAGGGAAGGAGCAAGAGGGCAGCAGCGAATAACTCACCTCCTCCTTCTAGACGGTGGCTGAAGGTACAAGAAAAGGAAGCAAAGAGCACAATCTGTGTGCAGGGGATAAGGAGCTCTCAACACCGAGAGGAATAAAGAAAAGGAAAGGATTCATCACCTATTCCTCCTTGTGGTTCAGCCGAGAGTGCCATTGGAAGAAGATGGAAAACGTTGCTATGACTCCTCACTGCAGCTCCGCGACTTGGGCAGAATAGTAAGGAGAGGGACTTGGGCATTTTGGAAAGGTGTTATATACGCAATATATGAATATGATGAAAAGGAAAAAGGAAAAGGAACAAGGATATGTTGAAGTGACTGTTTATGATTTTGTGCCTAGTTAATACTGTTATATTACTGGTTTTGTTGCCACACTACTGGGATTATTCTCACCCCTTCGGGGCTGCTATTTTCCAAAATGGCAGGAGGACGTAAAAGCATTTGAAGACATGATATTTGCTGTGCTTGCTGATGAATGGACGTGTACTGTTGCTGTTTGTTTGATTGAATGACTGTAATGATTAATGTTTTGGCACTCTTGGATGACTGTAGACTTTATCATCTTTATTTTATCTTGAACTTTTATGAACAGCGGCTATTTTGGAAAACGTTTGTTAAAAGAATTTAAGTGCTGAAATTTTTACAGTGCACCTTTCGGGTGGTGTTTTTATGAGCAAACGAACTCTGATTTACTATTATTTTATATGCACGCGAAGCCCCAAACGTGCTCTTTCTAAATCACTTGAAATATTTTTTATCGCCCAAACAGAAGTTATAAGAACTATTGAAATGCCTTACGGATTTGTATACTGCTATGAGATTCTTTGTTTGCTCATGTGACGTTAACGACTCTAATTCCGCTTAGCAAACGACTCTCTTGGATGCATACAAGGGAGGGCGTTACACTAATTGGTATCAGAGCAGTTTAGTGTAACATCCCGCATAATTAGTAAAATACATAAGTACTATATGTTATAGGTACATGTGTAGAATTCGGATGTATGGTTTATGTGTGATGGCTTGCGAATTGTTTGACCTTTATCCTTGGATAAGACTAAGGTAATTAATTAAATTAAATCATAGGAGGATACATATGTAGACATGTGAATTTAATCTTATGAGTAATTTGATTGTGTGTTATAGACCTTAGTGTTCATTGGACTTTGGAAGTGGGCTAGTGTGTGTGGACTTGCCACCTTTAGGCTTGTCTTATTGGATCCATCAAGTTCAGCCCAAAGTTAAACCCACACATAATTCCCTAAGCCTTGTCCAACAAGGTTGTTTGTGTACCAAGAAACCTTCACTTGACTTGATGTATTCTCTCACTCATTCATGCACACAAGAGGGTGATTAATACTTAGAAAAAAATCTGCCAATTTCCCTCTTGTTTGACCGCCACCTCACTTTGCTTATGCACACTTGATTTCAACTTCATTGCATGGAAGACACATGTACAATTTAGCATGATTTTAGGCTGCATTCTTCTCCTTTTTGGCGCACATGGAGGTGTCTTGGAGCAGATTTTTCTATGACACAAAACTGCCTAACTTGTTGACTTGGAGAACCACCTTACACCTTCCATCATGAGGCTGCAATGTGCAGATTTTTGCATGCTTTTGGCAGTCCATCATGAGCCAAATCTGCCTTGTTTCCACATGCAACCAAAGAAGGATTTTGGGCTGCATTTCACCCCATCATGTGCGCACAAGGCTGCATCAAACCAGATTTTTTTGGCTGCCACATAGTTGTCTTGCTTGTTGACTTAGTGAACCTCTTACATGTGCTCATGATGCACTTCCTCCACTCCACCCTATGCGCATGGCTTGGTCATTTGTGTAAAAAAATTCTGACTTAATAAGCACTCATTCAGATCTGAACATATCTCCCTCACCTCCTTGCATGTGCATAGAGTAACTTAGAAGCAAACATTTACTTGTTCAGCCCAAGTATGCAGTCCCACTGCTTCAAGCAACCAGATTTCTGCCTTAGTGTTGCATCATTGCAACCCCTCCTCACCTCCTTTAAGTATGCGCACAAGAGAGGGGGGCTGTCCTCATTTTCATTCAGCCAAGCTCCTCCCCCTCTCCCTCACACTCTAGCTGAACCTACAAGCATCCTTGGAGCAAGAAGACTTTGCTAACTCACCTTCCCTCACCTCTCCAAAACCGTGACCTACACCAAGCAAGTGCAAGCTCTTCTTCTTCTCCTTCCCTCACTGTCCAGCCTTGTCCTCAACCTTGAAGCTGTCCAAGTTGTTCCTCCTCACCATATTTGCGCATAGAACATCCTAGGAAGTGGGGACTTGTTGTGAAGTAGAGCTAGAAAGGGTGTGGTGAAGTGTGTACTACAAGAGGTAGGCCTTGAACTTAGAACACTTTCATTGTGTAACCATGTGTGTGTGCTTGAATGTCTCCTTGATTATGTGTGGTTTTGGACTCAAGTATGAGCATGATAAAAGTAGAATGGTGGAGCTATTTCATGATGATTTGTATGTATAAAAGTCTCATGGTCATGCTTAAGATATATGCCACTGTTTTTGTATGAATATGCCACTGTTTGGAGGGATATGTATGCCACTGTTCTGTATGCAAATGCCACTGTTTCCCTATGAATGTGCCACTGTTTTGAGGGTAAAATGCTCACTGTTTCGGTTCCTCAAAATCACCATATTGATGCCACTGTTTCTGCATAAAATACTCACTGTTTTAGTGCTCCACATGCCACTGTTTCTGCACATATATGCCACTGTTTTAGTCCATAATATGCCACTGTTTCTGCACATATATGCCACTATTTTAACCCATTATATGCCACTGTTTTAGTCCATTATATGCCACTGTTTCTGCATAAAATGCTCACTGTTTTAATGCCACATATGTCACTGTTTTGCACCAAAAACACTCACTGTTTTAGTACTTAATGAGCCACTGTTTCTGCATAAAATGATCACCATTTTTGATGTCCAAACACCACTCTTTATGCCACTGTATTGGTGTTCAAGTACTCCTAATTATGCCACTGTTTTGATGATCAACAACCACTAGTTATGCCACTGTTTTAATGTCCAAAAATCACCAAGTATACCACTGTTTCAATATGCAAATATCACCACTAATGTCACTGTTTTTAATGATCAAATGTTACCATTCATGCCATTATTTTGATGTGCAATACCTCTACTTATGTCACTGTTTTTAAGGTTCAAATGCCACTGTTATGTCACTGTTTTAAACGTTCAAATGCCACTGTTTGATGTCACTGTTTCTGCCACGGTTGATGTCCAAAGAGCCACTGAAACACCCACTCTTGTATGCATCCAAGAGGGTTGTTTGCTAAATCGTATTAGAGTTGCAGCGGTATGGAACTTCATTAAATGTAAAGCTTTATCAAAAATTAATTTGAAACTTGAAAATGTCCAGGTTTGTTTCTTATAAAAACCATTTGAAAGAAAATGAAATCATTACCAATCATAGGAAATTTCAATCATAAAACCCTTGGCTGAATTTTCTATACTTTTCAGAAAACCTTGCTGTCTTATAAAATCTGTATAAAATCGAAAATGCTTGCGATAAAAGATATTCCAAGCTTCTGTAAAACTAGGCATCCGGGGCATCGCGTACATATAAATTATGCGCGATTCGGAGGTG
>JAVKPL010000042.1:0-14147 GCA_032173675.1 Gastrolobium villosum | reverse complement strand
CCATATGAGTGCACATGAGGTTTGATATTTTGCAACTGTTTGATGGTTTCCGGTAGTTATCTTGATTTTAAATATTAGAAATTCTTATGTGACTTATATATATTTATATATATATATAAATATATATTAGTGGGAAGAGCTAGTACTATTAATCTTGTAGTTTATAGTGATTTGTTTCTTTTTTCCATTAGCTCCCAAATTATGATTTGTGAAGCTATAGCAAAGATTTTTATTTTGTTGTTTCTTATACATTTGGTTTTGATTCCTGATAGAATAAAGTGAGCTAATTTTCAAATGAAAAATATGATTCAATGTTAGATGATGTTTGTTTACTATCTTCTCTCTCTTTTTCTGCCTTAAAGGACTATCTGGATGATGATGCCTACCCTACTGGAGCCGTTCCTTGTCATCCACAAAAAAAGAGGGCATTCCATATGAGTGTACATGAGGTTTGATATTTTGCAACTGTTTGATGGTTTCCTGTAGTTATCTTGATCTTAAATATTAGAAATTCTTATGTGACTTATATATATATATATATATATATATATATATATATATATATATAGTGGGAAGAGCTGGTACTATTAATCTTGTAGTTTATAGTGATTTGTTTCTTTTTTCATTAGCTCCCAAATTATGATTTGTGAAGCTATAGCAGAGATTTTTATTTTGTTGTTTCTTATACATATGGTTTTGATTCCTGATAGAATAAAGTGAGTTAATTTTCAAATGAAAAATATGATTCAATGTTAGATGATGTTTGTTTACTCTCCCATCTTTTTCTTCCTTAAAGGACTATCTGGATGATGATGCCTACCCTAATGGAGCCGTTCCTTGTCATCCACAAAAAAAGAGGGCATTCCATATGAGTGCACATGAGGTTTGATATTTTGCAACTGTTTGATGGTTTCTTGTAGTTATCTTGATTTTAAATATTAGAAATTCTTATGTGACTTATATATATATATATATATATATATATATATATATATATATATATATATATATATATATGGGAAGAGCTGGTACTATTAATCTTGTTGTTTATAGTGATTTGTTTCTTTTTTCCATTAGCTCCCAAATTTTGATTTGTGAAGCTATAGCTAAGATTTTTATTTTGTTGTTTCTTATACATTTGGTTTTGATTCCTGATAGAATAAAGTGAGTTAATTTTCAAATGAAAAATATGATTCAATGTTAGATGATGTTTGTTTACTATCCTCACTCTCTCTCTCTCTCTCTTTGAGCATGGAGGACAGTATGGCTGAGGACACAGTTCAAGCAGCTCCCCCCGCCACTCCTGTATTTGGTCAACAACCTGCCCCAATTAAATAAGATTTTGTATTTGGAGCATCAACTCCAACCGGAGCAAGTCCTTTCTAGTATGTGAGTCAACAGAATATTGCTCCACAGATGCATGTACAAGTGTTGTAGTGTGGCATGCTTTAACTAAGTAAAGAACTATGAACCATGAAATTGACAATATGTGATTTGTAGTAACCAGCTGATCATAATAAATGTTGATATTCTATGTAATACGTGTATTGGCGATGTAGAATTATTAACACACATTTTCACCTAAGCACTTGCATTTGGCTTTTATTTCCTCTCGAAAGGAACACTCACCTGAGATGCGTGTTATATATATATATATATATATATATATATATATATATATATATATATATATATATATATATATATATATATGCCGAGTGTGCATCAGCAAGTTGAAGATGAGATAGAAGAGTTGGTAGGCTAAGCATTATCTAATGGCAAACTCAACTAGGCATTCACGATTTGCTACATTATTTATGTATCATTGGTGTTTTTATGTTCATAGAATGAATGTACATAAAACGTCAAATTCAACAACTACGAGAATTTTTAGTAAAGGTCCACTAGTATCTGTGATTCTTACTTCTTGTGTGTTTAATTGGATCTTACAAATTTCAAATAAATTTTGATATTGGTTTTAAATAAATTAATAGCCTTAGAAATCTTTGGGAGTTGGGACAAACAACTTTTTTGGGAAACTCAACAATGACGAATTATTGATTGGGTGCCTTTGTATATTTTTTATGAATATGCTCAAATTTTTTTTTATGATAATTGTATAACTTTTTTTAGAAAAATGAAAACCCTAAAAGAATAGATGTAGTATATTTCTCAAAATATATTTTGAAAAATTGATATATCACAAAATGCATTTAATTTTTTTTTATCCAAATACACCCTGAGCATTTAAAAAAGTGTATAGACTTGCATTGGTAATGATTTTGAATTATTGAGGATATTAATTTGGATTATTATTAACTATTTGTTTAATTTTAATTTTCAAAAAATGTTTTATTCTCTTTCTACTTTTATTTCAACATCTAGATTAACAAACCTACTAATTACCAAATATTAAATTAGTAAATTCAAAAAAAATACTTCAACGGGAAATTTAATAAATTGAAGTAAAATAAATTATAAATAAACCGAGTTTAAGTTTAATATTTTAAAGAAATAAGTATATAAATTTGACTCATTAAAATAAATTAGTCAAGCTAAATTTTTTTACTACAATCGTAATTAAAATTGAAGTTCATATATTGGATTATTTTTAAATTTTTAATTTATTTGATCCTAAATGTAACAGCCCGTTATACCGGTATTGTTAACATTGATTATGATATTAAGCGTAGTCCAATCACTTGTAAATTACACAATTTTTTCCAATAAAAAATTGTAAATGCCAATCAGTTGAGAAACTTATCATGTTACTCTCACATCTTACCATGTTTAAATTAGATTGGAGTTATATATATATATATAACAGCTAATTATATAATTAATTTTTCGATCCCTGTTGCATGGTAACTTTTTTTCAGATTCAAAAAGGTTGTCTCTCATTATAAAACATTACCAACGTATTCCTCCTTTGAACATATATATATATATATATATATATATATATAATTATAAGTAAATTACATTTGGTGAAGGACTTAAATTTTTTTTTTTTCCCATATTGTGTATATATATATACTGACATGTTTATTGCATATTGAAAATGAGTATATGCATGTTGAAAATGCCATGCCTTGTATGCTCATATATATGGACTTGTATGGCCACACCTAATTATTTTGATATATTATGTATATTAAATGAGCCATATATATTGGTATGAGATTGGTGTGAAGTATTAAGGTGTTAGGATTGGATTACACCACTCATTTTGAACTGAAAAAACTGTCATCTGTCATTTTTGAGGCATAGTAATCGATTACCCAAGCATGGTAATCGATTACCATGCAAGAGGGGACGAAATTCTGGCTACTGTCTGTCTGGTAATCAATTACCTAGAGTGGTAAGATTATCGATGCTTTGGTAATCGATTACTAGAGAACAAGGGATTGAAAAATTGGCTACTGCCTCATTTTGGTACCTTGGTAATCGATTACCACCCCCCTGGTAATCGATTACCATAGTGAAAATGTTGAAAATCATGTTTTTCTAGACTAAAAGAAAGGGCTTAACTTAGTCTGTAGAACTCCAAATGGTGCGTGGTTTGAAACCACGCGTAGCTAAGGTATAAGACTAAACATGGTAAGATGTGAGAGTAACATGATAAGTTTAAATGGGTTGAGTAAAAAGAAAGATTAGAGATGTTAGTAAACTGATTGATTCCGCGAATTGCATTTACAATTATAGTGTTGTTTTAATTGATTACGAAAAAGGTTATGGTTTACTAAAAGGAAAGTGTTAAAAGAAAAAAGCTGCCCGTAATTTAGTTAACTCAATTATTGTGATTGTAACTACGCTTAATATCATAATCAATGTTAACAATACCGGTACGTAACGGGCTGTTACATTTAGGATCAAATAAATTAAAAATTTAAAAATAATCCAAAATATGAACTTCAATTTTAATTACGATTGTAGTAAAAAAATTTAGCTTGACTAATTTATTTTAATGAGTCAAATTTATATACTTATTTCTTTAAAATATTAAACTTAAACTCGGTTTATTTATAATTTATTTTACTTCAATTTATTAAATTTCCCGTTGAAGTATTTTTTTGAATTTACTAATTTAATATTTGGTAATTAGTAGGTTTGTTAATCTAGATGTTGAAATAAAAGTAGAAAGAGAATAAAACATTTTTTGAAAATTAAAATTAAACAAATAGTTAATAATAATCCAAATTAATATCCTCAATAATTCAAAATCATTACCAGTGCAAGTCTATACACTTTTTTAAATGCTCAGGGTGTATTTGGATAAAAAAAAAATTAAATGCATTTTGTGATATATCAATTTTTCAGAATATATTTTGAGAAATATACTACATCTATTCTTTTAGGGTTTTCATTTTTCTAAAAAAAGTTATACAATTATCATAAAAAAAAATTTGAGCATATTCATAAAAAATATACAAAGGCGCCCAATCAATAATTCGTCATTGTTGAGTTTCCCAAAAAAGTTGTTTGTCCCAACTCCCAAAGATTTCTAAGGCTATTAATTTATTTAAAACCAATATCAAAATTTATTTGAAATTTGTAAGATCCAATTAAACACACAAGAAGTAAGAATCACAGATACTAGTGGACCTTTACTAAAAATTCTCGTAGTTGTTGAATTTGACGTTTTATGTACATTCATTCTATGAACATAAAAACACCAATGATACATAAATAATGTAGCAAATCGTGAATGCCTAGTTGAGTTTGCCATTAGATAATGCTTAGCCTACCAACTCTTCTATCCCATCTTCAACTTGCTGATGCACACTCGGCTTGCATATATATATATATAACACGCATCTCAGGTGAGTGTTCCTTTCGAGAGGAAATAAAAGCCAAATGCAAGTGCTTAGGTGAAAATGTGTGTTAATAATTCTACATCGCCAATACACGTATTACATAGAATATCAACATTTATTATGATCAGCTGGTTACTACAAATCACATATTGTCAATTTCATGGTTCATAGTTCTTTACTTAGTTAAAGCATGCCACACTACAACACTTGTACATGCATCTGTGGAGCAATATTCTGTTGACTCACATACTAGAAAGGACTTGCTCCGGTTGGAGTTGATGCTCCAAATACAAAATCTTATTTAATTGGGGCAGGTTGTTGACCAAATACAGGAGTGGCGGGGGGAGCTGCTTGAACTGTGTCCTCAGCCATACTGTCCTCCATGCTCAAAGAGAGAGAGAGAGAGTGAGGATAGTAAACAAACATCATCTAACATTGAATCATATTTTTCATTTGAAAATTAACTCACTTTATTCTATCAGGAATCAAAACCAAATGTATAAGAAACAACAAAATAAAGATCTTAGCTATAGCTTCACAAATCAAAATTTGGGAGCTAATGGAAAAAAGAAACAAATCACTATAAACAACAAGATTAATAGTACCAGCTCTTCCCACAAATATATATATATATATATATATATATATATATATATATATATATATATATATATATAAGTCACATAAGAATTTCTAATATTTAAAATCAAGATAACTACAAGAAACCATCAAACAGTTGCAAAATATCAAACCTCATGTGCACTCATATGGAATGCCCTCTTTTTTTGTGGATGACAAGGAACGGCTCCATTAGGGTAGGCATCATCATCCAGATAGTCCTTTAAGGAAGAAAAAGAGGGAGAGTAAACAAACATCATCTAACATTGAATCATATTTTTCATTTGAAAATTAACTCACTTTATTCTATCAGGAATCAAAACCATATGTATAAGAAACAACAAAATAAAAATCTCTGCTATAGCTTCACAAATCATAATTTGGGAGCTAATGAAAAAAGAAACAAATCACTATAAACTACAAGATTAATAGTACCAGCTCTTCCCACATAAGAATTTCTAATATTTAAGATCAAGATAACTACAGGAAACCATCAAACAGTTGCAAAATATCAAACCTCATGTACACTCATATGGAATGCCCTCTTTTTTTGTGGATGACAAGGAACGGCTCCAGTAGGGTAGGCATCATCATCCAGATAGTCCTTTAAGGCAGAAAAAGAGAGAGAAGATAGTAAACAAACATCATCTAACATTGAATCATATTTTTCATTTGAAAATTAGCTCACTTTATTCTATCAGGAATCAAAACCAAATGTATAAGAAACAACAAAATAAAAATCTTTGCTATAGCTTCACAAATCATAATTTGGGAGCTAATGGAAAAAGAAACAAATCACTATAAACTACAAGATTAATAGTACTAGCTCTTCCCACTAATATATATTTATATATATATAAATATATATAAGTCACATAAGAATTTCTAATATTTAAAATCAAGATAACTACCGGAAACCATCAAACAGTTGCAAAATATCAAACCTCATGTGCACTCATATGGAATGCCCTCTTTTTTTGTGGATGACAAGGAACGGCTCCATTAGGGAAGGCATCATCATCCAGATAGTCCTTTAAGGCAGAAAAAGAGAGAGAGAAGATAGTAAACAAACATCATCTAACATTGAGTCATATTTTTCATTTGAAAATTAACTCACTTTATTCTATCAGGAATCAAAACCAAATGTATAAGAAACAACAAAATAAAAATCTTAGCTATAGCTTCACAAATCATAATTTGGGAGCTAATGGAAAAAAGCAACAAATCACTATAAACAACAAAATAAAAATCTTAGCTATAGCTTCACAAATCATGATTTGGGACTAATGGAAAAAGCAACAAATAAACAACAAGATTAATAGTACCAGCTCTTCCCACTAATATATATTTATATATATATATATATATATATATATAAATATATATAAGTCACATAAGAATTTCTAATATTTAAGATCAAGATAACTACAGGAAACCATCAAACAGTTGCAAAATATCAAACCTCATGTGCACTCATATGGAATGCCCTCTTTTTTTGTGGATCAGAAGAAACAGGATCTGTCATAGAAGAATCTCCAGCTTTTACAATAGACGCAACTTGATTCCTTGGGACTGTAGCATGTGTATCAGTAGGAGCAGCAAGCTTTAATGGACCATTTTCAACCTTGTTTATCTTTGATGTTAACTTTTGAGCACTAGCAGACAAATTTCCAAGTGTGCTGTCTAATTCATTATCTCGTATGCTATCCAGGAATTTTGATGAATCCACTTGTAACTTGGATGATGACAACTTTGTCGGAGATTTATCATTCATAATTGGTAGCCTTGGTTCCAATGATTTTTCTTCAGGAGAAACTACCTTATCAAGTTGCTGGAGTATTTTTGAGGCCATCTCGCTTGGTTTTGAAGATACAGGAGGAAAGCTAGTACTAGGCATGGTGTCGTCAACATTTTCTGCTGACAATTTCGTATGGCAATGCTTAACTTTACCCAATAGAATAGGCTTCTGCATGGAAGATGAATGTTGCTGAGCAGCATCAATGCTAACTCTGTTCCTAGCTATAGGTAGGGGGCGCCTGAATAAGGTAAGGTCAAGCCTTTAGAAGATAGAAGATTAGACTTGTGACGGATTCGGCGTATAGGACCAAAACATCCTATATCATTATCTAATACAGAACTTCTACATTTTAATGCCTGCTAAAAATGGGGAGGGGAAAAAGGTGAGATCCAGGAACATATCTCTGAAAAAGAACTATATAATGTACACTGAAAGGATAGGACTTATAATCACAAACAAATATGTATACCCTTTGTTTAGATCCAGAAAGCATATCATGATCCAGTGCATACTGAGCTGAAGATGATGGCTCACCTTCAACAGCAACGCCAACACCCTGTAAAGTTAGAGAAACCCAATAAAAATCTCAACACTAGAAACATCATGATCCAAAATACCATTTAGTAAATGGCAAACCTTGAGCGTAGATGTTGGATAAACTCTGGCATAAGGTGTTCGAGCCATACTATATATTGCTGATCTTCCATGAGATCTTGGGGTCACAAAGCCATTTTCATGAACCCGAGCAAAGGTAGTTGCCCTTGAATGAGGTAAGGTCAAGCCTTTAGAAGACAGAAGATTAGACTTGTGATGGATTCGGCGTATAGGACCAAAAGATCCTATATCATTATCTAATATAGAGCTTCTACGTTTTAATGCCTGCTAAAAATGGGGAAGGAAAAAATGTGAAATCCAGGAACATATCTCTGACTTTGTTTAGATCCAGAAAGCATATCCTGATCCAGTGCATACCGAGCTGAAGATGATGGCTCACCTTCAACAGCAATGCCAACACCCTGTAATGTTAGAGAAACCCAATAAAAATCTCAACACTAGAAACATCACAAGTTCAGGTCTATAAATAATTCTATTGATCTTCAGTACACGTTTTAACCTTATGCAGAACAAATTTGGGAAAAATTGATGAATAGTGATTTTTAAGTGTTAAATACTGCGGTACGAGTGTACCGATAAGTGTGAAATTTTTATGAGAATTTTGAGGAAAGAAAAATATGACATGGACTGAAAAAATATGTAGATTAAGAATATGTGATCATAATTTTTATCGGGATTAAAGTTAGATCGCGTGTGGGACCCGTGGGATCAAAACCCACTTAAGTTCCCTCACTTTTCCCCTCACTCTCACGCTCTCTCTCTCCTTCCTCTTCTTCTCCACCGTGAAACCCCCCCCCCCCCATTTGCAAGAACATGAGCATTTCTTCTCCTCTCCACCATTTCTTCAATTCCTCACCAAATCACTTGATTTTGGTGTTGAAATCTATTGTAAACAACCTTCCTAAGCCATTGGTAACACTTAGAAGCCATGAAATCATCTCCTTGGGGCGAAAATGGACAAACTCAGATCCGACCCCTTTGGTGTTCTTGGAGTTTTTGGAGTTTTTGGATCTCTTTTGGATTGATGGAGCCTTGGTGGTGTTCCTACACTTGGTGGTGAGTATATTTGTGGTATTTTTATGGTTGGATTCATAGATCTAGGAATTTATGCTTTAAACCTTTGATTTTAGATGTGTGATGATAGAGAGCTCAAATGGAAAAATGCTATTAGATGAAAATGCCTTAGAATGATGCATAAAAGCTAGAAATGCTATGATAAATTTTGGTGAAAAAGTTAGGTTTTTAACTTAGGAAATTTTGGGTTGAGTTTCATAATTTTGTGAAATTGGCATGTGGTGTGGTTGAATAATTGAATGGTGGACCATTGGTATAGGTTGATAATATGATGATATGATTAGTGTGTGTGTTAAAATGGAATTGAAAACCTTGTAGAATCAACCTTGAGGAATTCGAACCATAGAGTGGTTTGGAGGAAAAATGATGTAAAGGTTGTGAATTTGATGGGGTATGATGTAAAATGATGTTTAGTTGAGTGATGGTATAGTGTGGTAAAGTGGAATGAGAAGAAAGAATGTGTGATTCATGGTGTAATTGGTAAATCAACCTATAAAAGAGATTGAAGTAAAATGGTATGGAAAAATAGCCTTTGGCCTAGGTGATTTAAATGATGATTAATTTTGTAAATGAATGGTTGACATTGGAATTGTATTGATAATCATGTTGTGGATTATCTAGGTTGCCTCTTTTGGACGCTTTGGAAGCGGGTAAGCTTGGAGCTTACGTTTGGAGCATGGGCTCGGTATTGAGGTAACCATTGGAACTGGGGTTTAGCCCTTGTGTGCTCCACCACACCTAGTGGATGGTTGTGGTTGGATTATGTGGTTATGACATTGTGTGATTGTGTGCTTGTATGCATATTGCTTGATTTTTGTGAAAATTGTTTGGTCACTGGCCAGTTGACGTGTGTTGGAGTTTGGACATCCGCTGGGTTCGTCCTTGTGAGAATGCCAGTCGGGTTTTGCCGTGGAGTCGACTCTGGGAGCGGCGCCAGGATGATTCAAACGGGGACGTCCGCCGGATAGGGCTCATGAGGAGTTCCGGTTGGGTATTGCCATGGAGTCGTCTCAACCATGGGAGAGGCGCCAGGACTGTCTCGGGAGTTATATGATGGAGTCCTTGAACATGAATCCATGAGTGGATGTTCTTGGGTTGTCTCCAGTTGATGGGTGATATTGCATTGCTTGCATACTATATGATGTTGTATTTGCACATTGAGTGAGCCATGGGGTGGAGAAACCTCCAGGGCCCTTGGTTTACTGAGATATATTTATATATCTCACCCCGTGTTGTGGGGCATCATTTCAGGTTAGGTTGAGCCTGGAAGAGTGGAGCATGAGGTGCATATGGGAGGCACCACGTGATGAGCATGGGAGTAGGACATACTTTGCATTTGTTTTATGCTTAGAACTTAGATCATGAACTTGTGCATGTTGAAAATGCCATGCCTTTGTATGTTCATGACTACATGTAAATCCTTCAATATGATGTATATGTAGGACATGAGTATATATTGTATATTTGAGTGAGCATGGGACTTGTCCATCGCCACATTCATTGTATTAGAAGCCTTGGTGCATATGTTGTAAAATGGACCATATTTGATGTGAAATGGCCATTATATTAAAGACTATGTAAATGTTGCATAATGGAATGAAATTGCTTGTTTTAAGAGCCTAGAGCCTACATTAGAGTATGTTTAAGTGTTGTGCGGAGTATCAAGGGGTTAGGGATGGATTACACAACCCTTTTTGGGGCTTAAAATGCTGTAATCTGTCATTTTGCTGCATAGTAATCGATTACCCAAGCATGGTAATCGATTACCATGCAACAGGGGACGAAAAATCAGCTACTGTCTTCACTGGTAATCGATTACTGAGGCTTGGTAATCGATTACCATGTGAGGTAATCGATTACCCAAGCTTGGTAATCGATTACCAGAGCAGAGGAGGTCAAAATTTGGCTACTGCCTCATTTTTGACAGGTGGTAATCGATTACCACCCACTGGTAATCGATTACCACAGTGCAATTTTTGAAAATTCAGGTTTTTCTTGACTTAAAGAAAGGGGCATAACTTGGTGGGTAGAACTCCAAATGGTACGTGGTTTGAAACCACGCGTAGCTTATGTAAAGGGCTAGAAAATGGTAAGAAATGAAAATAAGTTGATGAGTTTAAATGAGTTGAATAAAAAGAATGATTAGTGATGTTAGTAGACTGTTTGCTTCCGCGTATTGCATTTACAACTATGGTGTTGTTTTAATTGATTACGGAAAAGGTAATGGTGATAAAAAGGAATATGATAAAAAAGAAAAAGTTTACCCGTAATTTAATTAACCCAACTACTGTGATTGTAACTGCGCTTAATATCATAATCAATGTTAACAATACCGGTACGTAACGGGCTGTTACATTTTATGGTATCAGAGCAGTTTCTTTAGGGAACTCTGATGATTGTGTAATTGAGGTGAGTGCTGTATAGTTGTACGTAGACACTTATTGACTGCTACACATGTGATTCCTTAGTTTGGGCCTGATCAACCCATTCCTTTGTGTTCAATGTGTGGTCAGTATAAGATGCCTTCGTGACAACCCTGGAGCACCAATGCCAGTCCTTAGGCTGAGGTTGTGGGTGCAGTGTTGACTGCTCCACGGATGGATACGTTAGTGAGTAAATTTGATGTAATTGAGGACTTAGTGAGAATAAATTGTGATACTGACATTGAGGACTTAGTAAGAACGAAATTGAGATGAGGAGTATAACCATTTTGGGGTAGAATGCTACCATAGTTGTATGTGGACTAGTGGTGAGTAAGTGTGATTAATTTGAATTGATATTATGGTGATGATGTTGGTAAGTCTTCCCAAATTGTACGGGGAGTTAGAATAATCGAGTATATGTAGAATTAGTGGTATATCTTTAATGTGGTAAGGGAATTGGAACCCCGATGAATTGGTGAAAATTTGGAATATGAGTGTTGATATGTAATATTGGATACCTTAGGGTAAAGTATAAGGTTATAAGACCCTTGATGAGGGCATGTACATGGATGACTTAATATGCTTGGATGTAGAAATAAAATAGAAATTTCAAAATTTGATTGAGGATTGTGAGTAACTTAAAAGAACTATGGAAATGATGTGTGGAAAATTCAATGTTGAAAGTGGACTTTAGTCCATGATGAGTTAAGGTGGGCTTAATCTAAGTGAGGATATTATATGTATAAAAAGTATAATATAAGAAGTTGAGAGAATTGCCATGTGTGGCATTTGATGAATTTGATTGAAAGTATGAAAATCCATAAGTTAAGGATGAGTGGACTTGACAAATGTGAGGTGAGAAAATATAACGGAGTGTGGTGTATTAATGGCATTACTATGCTTCCATAATGATGTGGAGCATTGCAAATTGGATGATGTGGCTTAAATATATGTGGATAGTAATCCTGTGATGGCTAAGTGTTATTTGTATATATATATATGTATTGTGAGGGCCGGGGTGCCTAAATGTGTGTTATGTTGTTTTGAGTTAGTAAACTCTATGGAGAAAGAAAAATTATTTTCGGTAAAAAGTAATGATGTAAGTGAACTTCCCTATGAGGGGAAATGTTAGAAGAGGTTGTCTCTTTGGAGTGTCATTGGATGCTCAATGTGGTATGGGATTCATGATGGAGTCCCGGTGTGCAAGTTAAACCATGGCACACATGTTGGTAATAATGTGACAATAAGAAATTGTCCTGGGTTTCCCTTGTGGATTTAATCCTAAGAGGTGTTGCTCTTGGAAGTCCCAGGCGAGCGCTGCTCGAAATTGAAATTTATCTGGTGGTCCTGATGCACTGAATGCATGGACGGTTAAATGAGGACACCCTTGGTGTCATAGTGAAATATTGAGAGAAAAGTGAAGTTATTTTAATGAAGTGGATCTTCCACAGTTGAACATGGTTGCTATGAGTCATGATGGACAATGGATTAGGACGGTACCAAACATGGGTACTGTAGGAATTGAAAGTTTTGTGTCAAAATATGAAAAAGATGCCGAGATCATGTGAAGAGGATTATTCTATGGACTAAGACAAATGATTAGTCAAGTTAAATGAGTATATTGTTGAGAAAAGAACCATATTAGAAAGTTATAGTGAATGGTGCTAGAGTAAGATAAAACTAGTATACCATTATGTATCTATATAAGAATCTGTTTGCCGTTATATACGGATTTGATGTGAATGTGTTTATCTTTGTGTGGCTTATATGCCTGGAGCATATTGCTATCTCCGTATGGATTATGTTCCCGGAGATTATTATTACCTTGTATAAGTAATGTAGTGTGAGGTAGAACCTTGAGTTAGTTGGACTGTTAGTACAGCCATTGGCATGTTACCTCTTCTTGCGTGAATTATAAGGACAGATTCTCTGATTGGTGGGGCATTGCACCTGGGGCCCTTAGGACAGCAAGAGCTCGAGGGGTTAAACCTAAGGATGTTCTTACCCATTGCATTAGAGGACTGTATCTTGTGGGGAACGCAAGAGGTGAATTTTGGATAACTGTAAGTGAACTGTAATATGCCAAATATGATGAAATGTGTGAGATGCCATGAGATGGCAGTTTGAGTTATGAAATTGAGCACTCGGAGATGTGCATGAGTGTATACCAAGTGGGGAATTGTGGTTTTACAGAAATTATGAAATGAATTATTGGATTGTCACCCTATGTGAAGGGGATGGAAAATTGATTAGTGATGATGGATTGAGTCAAAGTCTTTTGGGAAGATTTGTGATGGCTAGATGTTAAGCTAAGTTGGTGGCCAAAGTGGCCAATGATTTTCAGTTGGTGGCCAAAGTGGCCAATGATTTTAAGAAGTGATCAATGATGATATAGTCAAGTAAGAAAGTGGGATACTAGTTGTTAAAGAGAAATGTATTTGGCGAAATGAAATGTTGATATCTTTACCCTGGTGGTAGAGTCACTGATGGAGTTGGATAGACGGAATTATAGTGAGAGGTGTGTTGAAAATACACAATGTTGAGGTTGTTGTTGACTAGGTACCAAGATATATGGTTGAGTGTGTTAGTAGTACTGTGAATAGTCCGAGAGACTTGTGTAACAACTGATATGAAATTATGAAAGTAATGATAGTGGTGGATTCAGTCTTAGTGGCATGATAAATAGGTTTTGAAAATCCCTATGTGATGGGACAGATATGAAAAAGAGATGGTACGTAACCCCGGAATGAGGCATACTAGTGGAATGAAATGATAATGAAAGTGAGGTGTATTGAATGAAAT
>JAVKPL010000041.1:0-14484 GCA_032173675.1 Gastrolobium villosum | reverse complement strand
GGAAAACAAATTCCGTCGAAAATGGATGAATAAAATAAATGCAAAAGAAATTGATTTTGTGAAGTTTTTCGACGGAAAATGGATTCCGTAGAAGATTTTTGACGGAAAATGGATTCCGTCGAAGACTTTTGACGGAAAATGAATTCCATCGAAAACGGATGAATAAAATAATTGCAAAAGAAATTGATTTTGAGACGATTTTCGACTCAAAAAGGATTCCGTCGAAAATGGATGAATAAAATAAATGCAAAAGAAATTGGTTTTGTGAAGTTTTTCGACGGAAAATGGATTCCGTCGAAGATTTTTGACGGAAAATATATTCCATCGAAAATGGATGAATTAAATTAATGCAAAAGAAATTGATTTTGTGAAGTTTTTCGACGGAAAACAAATTCCGTCGAAAACAGATGAATAAAATAAATCCAAAAGAAATTGATTTTGTAATGTTTTTCGACGGAAAATGGATTTCGTAGAAGATTTTTGACGGAAAATGGATTCTGTCAAAGATTTTTGACGGAAAATGAATTCCATCGAAAATGGATGAATAAAATAAACGCAAAAGAAATTGATTTTGTGAAGTTTTTCGACGGAAAATGGATTCCGTCGAAGATTTTTGATGGAAAATGAATTCCGTCGAAAATGGATGAATAAAATAAATGCAAAAGAAATTGATTTTGCGAAGATTTTTAACGGAAAATGAATTCCGTCGAAAACGGATGAATGAAATAAATGCAAAAGAAATTGATTTTATGAAGTTTTTTGATGAAAAAAGGATTCCATCGAAGATTTTTGACGAAAAATGTATTCCGTCGAAAACGGATGAATAAAATAAATGCAAAAGAAATTGATTTTGTGAAGTTTTTCGACGGAAAACAAATTCCGTCGAAAACGGATGAATAAAATAAATGCAAAAGAAATTTATTTTGTGAAGTTTTTCGACGGAAAATGGATTCCGTAGAAGATTTTTGACGGAAAATGAATTCCGACGAAAATGGATGAATAAAATAAATGCAAAAGAAATTGTTTATGAAGTTTTTTGATGAAAAAAGGATTCCGTCGAAGATTTTCGACGAAAAATGTATTCCGTCGAAAACGGATGAATAAAATAAATGCAAAAGAAATTGATTTTGTGAAGTTTTTCGACGGAAAACAAATTCCGTCGAAAACGGATGAATAAAATAAATGCAAAAGAAATTTATTTTGTGAAGTTTTTCGACGGAAAATGGATTCCGTAGAAGATTTTTGACGGAAAATGGATTCCGTCGAAGACTTTTGACGGAAAATGAATTCCATCGAAAACGGATGAATAAAATAAATGCAAAAGAAATTGATTTTGTGAAGTTTTTCGACGGAAAACAAATTCCGTCGAAAACGGATGAATAAAATAAATGCAAAAGAAATTTATTTTGTGAAGATTTTTAACGGAAAATGAATTCCGTCGAAAACGGATGAATAAAATAAATGCAAAAGAAATTGATTTTATGAAGTTTTTTGATGAAAAAAGGATTCCGTCGAAAACGGATTAATAAAATAAATGCAAAAGAAATTGATTATTTGAGGTTTTTCGACGGAAAATGGATTACGTAGAAGATTTTTGATGGAAAATGGATTTCGTCGAAGATTTTTGATGGAAAATGGATTTCGTCGAAAACGGATGAATAAAATAAATGCAAAAGAAATTGATTTTTTGAAGTTTTTCGACGGAAAATGGATTCCGTCGAAGATTTTTGACGGAAAATGAATTCCATCGAAAATGGATGAATAAAATAAATGCAAAAGAAATTGATTTTGTGAAGCTTTTCGACGGAAAATGGATTTCGTCGAAGATTTTTGACTGAAAATGTATTCCGTCGAAAACGGTTGAATAAAATAAATGCAAAAGAAATTGATTTTGTGAAGTTTTTCGACGGAAAATGGATTCCGTCGAAGATTTTGGACGGAAAAAGAATACCGTCGAAAATGGATGAATAAAATAAATGAAAAAGAAATTGATTTTGTGAAGTTTTTCGACGGAAAACGGATTCCGTCAAGAATGGATGAATAAAATAAATGCAAAAGAAATTGATTTTATGAAGTTTTTCGACGAAAAATGTATTCCGTCGAAGATTTTTGACGGAAAATGAATTCCGTCGAAAATGGATTAATAAAATAAATGCAAAAGAAATTGATTTTATCAAGTTTTTCGACAAAAAATGTATTCCGTCGAAAACGGATTAATAAAATAAATGTAAAAGAAATTGATTTTGTGAAGATTTTTAACGGAAAATGAATTCCGTCGAAAATGAAGTTTTTCGACGAAAAATGGATTCCGTAGAAGATTTTTGATGGAAAATGGTTTCCGTGGAAGATTTTTGATGGAAAATGAATTCCTTCGAAAACGGATGAATAAAATAAATGCAAAAGAAATTGATTTTGTGAAGTTTTTTGACGGAAAATGTATTCCGTCGAAGATTTTTGACGGAAAATGAATTCCTTCGAAAATGGATGAATAAAATAAATGCATAAGAAATTGATTTTATGAAGTTTTTCGATGAAAAATGGATTCCGTCGAACATTTTTGACGAAAAATGTATTCCTTCGAAAACGAATGAATAAAATAAATGCAAAAGAAATTGATTTTGTGAAGTTTTTCGACGGAAAACAAATTCCGTCGAAAACGGATGAATAAAATAAATGGAAAAGAAATTGTTTTTGTGGAGATTTTTGACGGAAAATGGATTCCGTCGAAGATTTTTGACGGAAAATGAATTCCATCGAAAACGGATGAATAAAATAAATGCAAAAGAAATTGATTTTATGAAGTTTTTCGATGGAAAATGGATTCGGTCGAAGATTTTTGACGAAAAATGTATTCCGTCGAAAACGGATGAATAAAATAAATGCAAAAGAAATTGAATTTGTGATGTTTTTCGACGGAAAAAGAATTGCGTCGAAAACGGATTAATAAAATAAATGCAAAAGAAATTGATTTTTTGAAGTTTCTCGACGGAAAATGAATTTTGTAGAAGATTTTTGATGGAAAATGGATTCCGTCGAAGATTTTTGATAGAAAATGAATTCCGTCGAAAACGGATGAATAAAATAAATGCAAAAGAAATTAATTTTGTGAAGTTTTTCGACGGAAAATAGATTCCGTCGAAGATTTTTGACGGAAAATGAATTCCGACGAAAATGGATGAATAAAATAAATGCAAAAGAAATTGATTTTATGAAGTTTTTTGATGAAAAAAGGATTCCGTCGAAGATTTTTGACGAAAAATGTATTCCGTCGAAAACGGATGAATAAAATAAATGCAAAAGAAATTGATTTTGTGAAGTTTTTCGACGGAAAACAAATTCCGTCGAAAACGGATGAATAAAATAAATGCAAAAGAAATTTATTTTGTGAAGTTTTTCGACGGAAAATGGATTCCGTAGAAGATTTTTGACGGAAAATGGATTCCGTCGAAGACTTTTGACGGAAAATGAATTCCATCGAAAACGGATGAATAAAATAAATGCAAAAGAAATTGATTTTGTGAAGTTTTTCGACGGAAAACAAATTCCGTCGAAAACGGATGAATAAAATAAATGCAAAAGAAATTTATTTTGTGAAGATTTTTAACGGAAAATGAATTCCGTCGAAAACGGATGAATAAAATAAATGCAAAAGAAATTGATTTTATGAAGTTTTTTGATGAAAAAAGGATTCCGTCGAAAACGGATTAATAAAATAAATGCAAAAGAAATTGATTATTTGAGGTTTTTCGACGGAAAATGGATTACGTAGAAGATTTTTGATGGAAAATGGATTTCGTCGAAGATTTTTGATGGAAAATGGATTTCGTCGAAAACGGATGAATAAAATAAATGCAAAAGAAATTGATTTTGTGAAGTTTTTCGACGGAAAATGGATTCCGTCGAAGATTTTTGACGGAAAATGAATTCCATCGAAAATGGATGAATAAAATAAATGCAAAAGAAATTGATTTTATGAAGTTTTTTGACGGAAAATGGATTCGGTCGAAGATTTTTGACGAAAAATGTATTCCGTCGAAAACGGATGAATAAAATAAATGCAAAAGAAATTGAATTTGTGATGTTTTTCGACGGAAAAAGAATTGCGTCGAAAACGGATTAATAAAATAACTGCAAAAGAAATTGATTTTTTGAAGTTTCTCGACGGAAAATGAATTTTGTAGAAGATTTTTGATGGAAAATGGATTCCGTCGAAGATTTTTGATAGAAAATGAATTCCGTCGAAAACGGATGAATAAAATAAATGCAAAAGAAATTAATTTTGTGAAGTTTTTCGACGGAAAATAGATTCCGTCGAAGATTTTTGACGGAAAATGAATTCCGACGAAAATGGATGAATAAAATAAATGCAAAAGAAATTGATTTTATGAAGTTTTTTGATGAAAAAAGGATTCCGTCGAAGATTTTTGACGAAAAATGTATTCCGTCGAAAACGGATGAATAAAATAAATGCAAAAGAAATTGATTTTGTGAAGTTTTTCGACGGAAAACAAATTCCGTCGAAAACGGATGAATAAAATAAATGCAAAAGAAATTTATTTTGTGAAGTTTTTCGACGGAAAATGGATTCCGTAGAAGATTTTTGACGGAAAATGGATTCCGTCGAAGACTTTTGACGGAAAATGAATTCCATCGAAAACGGATGAATAAAATAAATGCAAAAGAAATTGATTTTGTGAAGTTTTTCGACGGAAAACAAATTCCGTCGAAAACGGATGAATAAAATAAATGCAAAAGAAATTTATTTTGTGAAGATTTTTAACGGAAAATGAATTCCGTCGAAAACGGATGAATAAAATAAATGCAAAAGAAATTGATTTTATGAAGTTTTTTGATGAAAAAAGGATTCCGTCGAAAACGGATTAATAAAATAAATGCAAAAGAAATTGATTATTTGAGGTTTTTCGACGGAAAATGGATTACGTAGAAGATTTTTGATGGAAAATGGATTTCGTCGAAGATTTTTGATGGAAAATGGATTTCGTCGAAAACGGATGAATAAAATAAATGCAAAAGAAATTGATTTTGTGAAGTTTTTCGACGGAAAATGGATTCCGTCGAAGATTTTTGACGGAAAATGAATTCCATCGAAAATGGATGAATAAAATAAATGCAAAAGAAATTGATTTTATGAAGTTTTTCGACGGAAAATGGATTCGGTCGAAGATTTTTGACGAAAAATGTATTCCGTCGAAAACGGATGAATAAAATAAATGCAAAAGAAATTGAATTTGTGATGTTTTTCGACGGAAAAAGAATTGCGTCGAAAACGGATTAATAAAATAAATGCAAAAGAAATTGATTTTTTGAAGTTTCTCGACGGAAAATGAATTTTGTAGAAGATTTTTGATGGAAAATGGATTCCGTCGAAGATTTTTGATAGAAAATGAATTCCGTCGAAAATGGATGAATAAAATAAATGCAAAAGAAATTAATTTTGTGAAGTTTTTCGACGGAAAATAGATTCCGTCGAAGATTTTTGACGGAAAATGAATTCCGACGAAAATGGATGAATAAAATAAATGCAAAAGAAATTGATTTTATGAAGTTTTTTGATGAAAAAAGGATTCCGTCGAAGATTTTTGACGAAAAATGTATTCCGTCGAAAACGGATGAATAAAATAAATGCAAAAGAAATTGATTTTGTGAAGTTTTTCGACGGAAAACAAATTCCGTCGAAAACGGATGAATAAAATAAATGCAAAAGAAATTTATTTTGTGAAGTTTTTCGACGGAAAATGGATTCCGTAGAAGATTTTTGACGGAAAATGGATTCCGTCGAAGACTTTTGACGGAAAATGAATTCCATCGAAAACGGATGAATAAAATAAATGCAAAAGAAATTGATTTTGTGAAGTTTTTCGACGGAAAACAAATTCCGTCGAAAACGGATGAATAAAATAAATGCAAAAGAAATTTATTTTGTGAAGATTTTTAACGGAAAATGAATTCCGTCGAAAACGGATGAATAAAATAAATGCAAAAGAAATTGATTTTATGAAGTTTTTTGATGAAAAAAGGATTCCGTCGAAAACGGATTAATAAAATAAATGCAAAAGAAATTGATTATTTGAGGTTTTTCGACGGAAAATGGATTACGTAGAAGATTTTTGATGGAAAATGGATTTCGTCGAAGATTTTTGATGGAAAATGGATTTCGTCGAAAACGGATGAATAAAATAAATGCAAAAGAAATTGATTTTGTGAAGTTTTTCGACGGAAAATGGATTCCGTCGAAGATTTTTGACGGAAAATGAATTCCATCGAAAATGGATGAATAAAATAAATGCAAAAGAAATTGATTTTATGAAGTTTTTCGACGGAAAATGGATTCGGTCGAAGATTTTTGACGAAAAATGTATTCCGTCGAAAACGGATGAATAAAATAAATGCAAAAGAAATTGAATTTGTGATGTTTTTCGACGGAAAAAGAATTGCGTCGAAAACGGATTAATAAAATAAATGCAAAAGAAATTGATTTTTTGAAGTTTCTCGACGGAAAATGAATTTTGTAGAAGATTTTTGATGGAAAATGGATTCCGTCGAAGATTTTTGACAGAAAATGAATTCCGTCGAAAACGGATGAATAAAATAAATGCAAAAGAAATTAATTTTGTGAAGTTTTTCGACGGAAAATAGATTCCGTCGAAGATTTTTGACAGAAAATGAATTCCGACGAAAATGGATGAATAAAATAAATGCAAAAGAAATTGATTTTATGAAGTTTTTTGATGAAAAAAGGATTCCGTCGAAGATTTTTGACGAAAAATGTATTCCGTCGAAAACGGATGAATAAAATAAATGCAAAAGAAATTGATTTTGTGAAGTTTTTCGACGGAAAACAAATTCCTTCGAAAACGGATGAATAAAATAAATGCAAAAGAAATTTATTTTGTGAAGTTTTTCGACGGAAAATGGATTCCGTAGAAGATTTTTGACGGAAAATGGATTCCGTCGAAAACGGATGAATAAAATAAATGCATAAGAAATTGATTTTATGAAGTTTTTCGATGAAAAATGGATTCCGTCGAACATTTTTGACGAAAAATGTATTCCTTCGAAAACGAATGAATAAAATAAATGCAAAAGAAATTGATTTTGTGAAGTTTTTCGACGGAAAACAAATTCCGTCGAAAACGGATGAATAAAATAAATGGAAAAGAAATTGTTTTTGTGGAGATTTTTGACGGAAAATGGATTCCGTCGAAGATTTTTGACGGAAAATGAATTCCATCGAAAACGGATGAATAAAATAAATGCAAAAGAAATTGATTTTATGAAGTTTTTCGACGGAAAATGGATTCGGTCGAAGATTTTTGACGAAAAATGTATTCCGTCGAAAACGGATGAATAAAATAAATGCAAAAGAAATTGAATTTGTGATGTTTTTCGACGGAAAAAGAATTGCGTCGAAAACGGATTAATAAAATAAATGCAAAAGAAATTGATTTTTTGAAGTTTCTCGACGGAAAATGAATTTTGTAGAAGATTTTTGATGGAAAATGGATTCCGTCGAAGATTTTTGACAGAAAATGAATTCCGTCGAAAACGGATGAATAAAATAAATGCAAAAGAAATTGATTTTGTGAAGTTTTTCGACGGAAAATAGATTCCGTCGAAGATTTTTGACAGAAAATGAATTCCGACGAAAATGGATGAATAAAATAAATGCAAAAGAAATTGATTTTATGAAGTTTTTTGATGAAAAAAGGATTCCGTCGAAGATTTTTGACGAAAAATGTATTCCGTCGAAAACGGATGAATAAAATAAATGCAAAAGAAATTGATTTTGTGAAGTTTTTCGACGGAAAACAAATTCCGTCGAAAACGGATGAATAAAATAAATGCAAAACAAAATTTATTTTGTGAAGTTTTTCGACGGAAAATGGATTCCGTAGAAGATTTTTGACGGAAAATGGATTCCGTCGAAGACTTTTGACGGAAAATGAATTCCATCGAAAACGGATGAATAAAATAAATGCAAAAGAAATTGATTTTGTGAAGTTTTTCGACGGAAAACAAATTCCGTCGAAAACGGATGAATAAAATAAATGCAAAAGAAATTTATTTTGTGAAGATTTTTAACGGAAAATGAATTCCGTCGAAAACGGATGAATAAAATAAATGCAAAAGAAATTGATTTTATGAAGTTTTTTGATGAAAAAAGGATTCCGTCGAAAACGGATTAATAAAATAAATGCAAAAGAAATTGATTATTTGAGGTTTTTCGACGGAAAATGGATTACGTAGAAGATTTTTGATGGAAAATGGATTTCGTCGAAGATTTTTGATGGAAAATGGATTTCGTCGAAAACGGATGAATAAAATAAATGCAAAAGAAATTGATTTTGTGAAGTTTTTCGACGGAAAATGGATTCCGTCGAAGATTTTTGACGGAAAATGAATTCCATCGAAAATGGATGAATAAAATAAATGCAAAAGAAATTGATTTTGTGAAGCTTTTCGACGGAAAATGGATTTCGTCGAAGATTTTTGACTGAAAATGTATTCCGTCGAAAACGGTTGAATAAAATAAATGCAAAAGAAATTGATTTTGTGAAGTTTTTCGACGGAAAATGGATTCCGGCGAAGATTTTGGACGGAAAAAGAATACCGTCGAAAATGGATGAATAAAATAAATGAAAAAGAAATTGATTTTGTGAAGTTTTTCGA
Organism: Gastrolobium villosum; assembly: GCA_032173675.1. Taxonomy (NCBI): domain Eukaryota; kingdom Viridiplantae; phylum Streptophyta; class Magnoliopsida; order Fabales; family Fabaceae; genus Gastrolobium; species Gastrolobium villosum. The sequence goes on along the minus strand of JAVKPL010000041.1, from coordinate 5,793 downwards.
CGGAAAACGGATTCCGTCAAGAATGGATGAATAAAATAAATGCAAAAGAAATTGATTTTATGAAGTTTTTCGACGAAAAATGTATTCCGTCGAAGATTTTTGACGGAAAATGAATTCCGTCGAAAATGGATTAATAAAATAAATGCAAAAGAAATTGATTTTATCAAGTTTTTCGACAAAAAATGTATTCCGTCGAAAACGGATTAATAAAATAAATGTAAAAGAAATTGATTTTGTGAAGATTTTTAACGGAAAATGAATTCCGTCGAAAATGAAGTTTTTCGACGAAAAATGGATTCCGTAGAAGATTTTTGATGGAAAATGGTTTCCGTGGAAGATTTTTGATGGAAAATGAATTCCTTCGAAAACGGATGAATAAAATAAATGCAAAAGAAATTGATTTTGTGAAGTTTTTTGACGGAAAATGGATTCCGTCGAAGATTTTTGACGGAAAATGAATTCCTTCGAAAATGGATGAATAAAATAAATGCATAAGAAATTGATTTTATGAAGTTTTTCGATGAAAAATGGATTCCGTCGAACATTTTTGACGAAAAATGTATTCCTTCGAAAACGAATGAATAAAATAAATGCAAAAGAAATTGATTTTGTGAAGTTTTTCGACGGAAAACAAATTCCGTCGAAAACGGATGAATAAAATAAATGGAAAAGAAATTGTTTTTGTGGAGATTTTTGACGGAAAATGGATTCCGTCGAAGATTTTTGACGGAAAATGAATTCCATCGAAAACGGATGAATAAAATAAATGCAAAAGAAATTGATTTTATGAAGTTTTTCGACGGAAAATGGATTCGGTCGAAGATTTTTGACGAAAAATGTATTCCGTCGAAAACGGATGAATAAAATAAATGCAAAAGAAATTGAATTTGTGATGTTTTTCGACGGAAAAAGAATTGCGTCGAAAACGGATTAATAAAATAACTGCAAAAGAAATTGATTTTTTGAAGTTTCTCGACGGAAAATGAATTTTGTAGAAGATTTTTGATGGAAAATGGATTCCGTCGAAGATTTTTGACAGAAAATGAATTCCGTCGAAAACGGATGAATAAAATAAATGCAAAAGAAATTAATTTTGTGAAGTTTTTCGACGGAAAATAGATTCCGTCGAAGATTTTTGACGGAAAATGAATTCCGACGAAAATGGATGAATAAAATAAATGCAAAAGAAATTGATTTTATGAAGTTTTTTGATGAAAAAAGGATTCCGTCGAAGATTTTTGACGAAAAATGTATTCCGTCGAAAACGGATGAAAAAAATAAATGCAAAAGAAATTGATTTTGTGAAGTTTTTCGACGGAAAACAAATTCCGTCGAAAACGGATGAATAAAATAAATGCAAAAGAAATTTATTTTGTGAAGTTTTTCGACGGAAAATGGATTCCGTAGAAGATTTTTGACGGAAAATGGATTCCGTCGAAGACTTTTGACGGAAAATGAATTCCATCGAAAACGGATGAATAAAATAAATGCAAAAGAAATTGATTTTGTGATGATTTTCGACTGAAAACGGATTCCGTCGAAAATGGACGAATAAAATCAATGCAAAAGAAATTGGTTTTGTGAAGTTTTTCGACGGAAAATGGATTCTGTCGAAGATTTTTGACGGAAAATGTATTCCATCGAAAATGGATGAATTAAATTAATGCAAAAGAAATTGATTTTGTGAATTTTTTCGACGAAAAACAAATTCCGTCGAAAACAGATGAATAAAATAAATCCAAAAGAAATTGATCTTGTGAAGTTTTTCGACGGAAAATGGATTCCGTAGAAGATTTTTGACGGAAAATGGATTCCGTCGAAGACTTTTGACGGAAAATGAATTCCATCGAAAACGGATGAATAAAATAAATGCAAAAGAAATTGATTTTGTGATGATTTTCGACTGAAAACGGATTCCGTCGAAAATGGACGAATAAAATCAATGCAAAAGAAATTGGTTTTGTGAAGTTTTTCGACGGAAAATGGATTCTGTCGAAGATTTTTGACGGAAAATGTATTCCATCGAAAATGGATGAATTAAATTAATGCAAAAGAAATTGATTTTGTGAATTTTTTCGACGAAAAACAAATTCCGTCGAAAACAGATGAATAAAATAAATCCAAAAGAAATTGATCTTGTGAAGTTTTTCGACGGAAAATGGATTCCGTAGAAGATTTTTGATGGAAAATGGATTCCGTCGAAGATTTTTGACGGAAAATGAACTCCATCGAAAATGGATGAATAAAATAAATGCAAAAGAAATTGATTTTGTGAAGTTTTTCGACGGAAAATGGATTCCGTCGAAGATTTTGGACGGAAAATGAATTCCGTCGAAAATGGATGAATAAAATAAATGCAAAAGAAATTGATTTTATGAAGTTTTTCAACGAAAAATGTATTCCGTCGAAAACGGATTAATAAAATAAATGCAAAAGAAATTGATTTTGTGAAGATTTTTCGCGGAAAATGAATTCCGTCGAAAACGGATGAATAAAATAAATGCAAAAGAAATTGATTTTGTGTAGTTTCTCGACGGAAAATGGATTCCGTCGAAGATTTTTGACGGAAAATGAATTCCGTCGAAAATGGATGAATAAAATAAATGCCAAAGAAATTGATTTTATGAAGTTTTTCGACGAAAAATGGATTCGGTCGAAGATTTTTGACGCAAAATGTATTCCGTCGAAAACGGATGACTAAAATATATGCAAAAGAAATTATTTTGTGAAGTTTTTCGACGGAAAAAGAATTTCGTCAAAAACGGATTAATAAAATAAATGCAAAAGAAATTGATTATTTGAGGTTTTTCGACGGAAAATGGATTACGTAGAAGATTTTTGATGGAAAATGGATTTCGTCGAAGATTTTTGATGGAAAATGGATTTCGTCGAAAACGGATGAATAAAATAAATGCAAAAGAAATTGATTTTGTGAAGTTTTTCGACGGAAAATGGATTCCGTCGAAGATTTTTGACGGAAAATGAATTCCATCGAAAATGGATGAATAAAATAAATGCAAAAGAAATTGATTTTGTGAAGCTTTTCGACGGAAAATGGATTTCGTCGAAGATTTTTGACTGAAAATGTATTCCGTCGAAAACGGTTGAATAAAATAAATGCAAAAGAAATTGATTTTGTGAATTTTTTCGACGGAAAATAGATTCCGTCGAAGATTTTGGACGGAAAAAGAATACCGTCGAAAATGGATGAATAAAATAAATGAAAAAGAAATTGATTTTGTGAAGTTTTTCGACGGAAAACGGATTCCGTCAAGAATGGATGAATAAAATAAATGCAAAAGAAATTGATTTTATGAAGTTTTTCGACGAAAAATGTATTCCGTCGAAGATTTTTGACGGAAAATGAATTCCGTCGAAAATGGAGTAATAAAATAAATGCAAAAGAAATTGATTTTATCAAGTTTTTCGACAAAAAATGTATTCCGTCGAAAACGGATTAATAAAATAAATGTAAAAGAAATTGATTTTGTGAAGATTTTTAACGGAAAATGAATTCCGTCGAAAAAGAAGTTTTTCGACGGAAAATGGATTCCGTAGAAGATTTTTGATGGAAAATGGTTTCCGTGGAAGATTTTTGATGGAAAATGAATTCCTTCGAAAACGGATGAATAAAATAAATGCAAAAGAAATTGATTTTGTGAAGTTTTTTGACGGAAAATGGATTCCGTCGAAGATTTTTGACGGAAAATGAATTCCTTCGAAAATGGATGAATAAAATAAATGCAAAAGAAATTGATTTTATGAAGTTTTTCGACGGAAAATGGATTCGGTCGAAGATTTTTGACGAAAAATGTATTCCGTCGAAAACGGATGAATAAAATAAATGCAAAAGAAATTGATTTTGTGATGTTTTTCGACGGAAAAAGAATTGCGTCGAAAACGGATTAATAAAATAAATGCAAAAGAAATTGATTTTTTGAAGTTTCTCGACGGAAAATGAATTTTGTAGAAGATTTTTGATGGAAAATGGATTCCGTCGAAGATTTTGGACGAAAAATTCCGTCGAAAACGGATGAATAAAATAAATGCAAAAGAAATTGATTTTGTGAAGTTTTTCGAAGGAAAATGGATTCGGTCGAAGATTTTTGACGGAAAATGTATTCCGTCGAAAACAGATGAATAAAATAAGTGCAAAAGAAATTGATTTTGTGAAGTTTTTCGAAAAACAAATTCCGGAAAACGGAATAAAATAAATGGAAAAGAAATTGTTTTTGTGGAGATTTTTGACGGAAAATGGATTCCGTCGAAGATTTTTGACGGAAAATGAATTCCATCGAAAACGGATGAATAAAATAAATGCAAAAGAAATTGATTTTATGAAGTTTTTCGACGGAAAATGGATTCGGTCGAAGATTTTTGACGAAAAATGTATTCCGTCGAAAACGGATGAATAAAATAAATGCAAAAGAAATTGATTTTGTGATGTTTTTCGACGGAAAAAGAATTGCGTCGAAAACGGATTAATAAAATAAATGCAAAAGAAATTGATTTTTTGAAGTTTCTCGACGGAAAATGAATTTTGTAGAAGATTTTTGATGGAAAATGGATTCCGTCGAAGATTTTTGGACAGAAAATGAATTCCGTCGAAAACGGATGAATAAAATAAATGCAAAAGAAATTGATTTTGTGAAGTTTTTCGAAGGAAAATGGATTCGGTCGAAGATTTTTGACGGAAAATGTATTCCGTCGAAAACGGATGAATAAAATAAATGCAAAAGAAATTGATTTTGTGAAGTTTTTCGACGGAAAACAAATTCCGTCGAAAATGGATGAATAAAATAAATGCAAAAGAAATTTATTTTGTGAAGTTTTTCGACGGAAAATGGATTCCGTAGAAGATTTTTAATGGAAAATGGATTCCGTCGAAGACTTTTGACGGAAAATGAATTCCATCGAAAACGGATGAATAAAATAAATGCAAAAGAAATTGATTTTGTGCCGATTTTCGACTGAAAAAGGATTCCGTCGAAAATGGATGAATAAAATAAATGCAAAATAAATTGGTTTTGTGAAGTTTTTCGACGGAAAATGGATTCCGTCGAAGATTTTTGACGGAAAATATATTCCATCGAAAATGGATGAATTAAATTAATGCAAAAGAAATTGATTTTGTGAAGTTTTTCGACGGAAAACAAATTCCGTCGAAAACAGATGAATAAAATAAATCCAAAAGAAATTGATTTTGTAATGTTTTTCGACGGAAAATGGATTTCGTAGAAGATTTTTGACGGAAAATGGATTCTGTCAAAGATTTTTGACGGAAAATGAATTCCATCGAAAATGGATGAATAAAATAAACGCAAAAGAAATTGATTTTGTGAAGTTTTTCGACGGAAAATGGATTCCGTCGAAGATTTTGGATGGAAAATGAATTCCGTCGAAAATGGATGAATAAAATAAATGCAAAAGAAATTGATTTTGTGAAGATTTTTAACGGTAAATGAATTCCGTCGAAAACGGATGAATAAAATAAATGCAAAAGAAATTGATTTTATGAAGTTTTTTGATGAAAAAAGGATTCCGTCGAAGATTTTTGACGAAAAATGTATTCCGTCGAAAACGGATGAATAAAATAAATGCAAAAGAAATTGATTTTGTGAAGTTTTTCGACGGAAAACAAATTCCGTCGAAAACGGATGAATAAAATAAATGCAAAAGAAATTTATTTTGTGAAGTTTTTCGACGGAAAATGAATTTTGTCGAAAATGGATGAATAAAATAAATGCAAAAGAAATTGATTTTGTGATGTTTTTTGATGAAAAAAGGATTCCG